>OY754332.1:106300641-106549179 GCA_963573305.1 Pyrrhosoma nymphula | reverse complement strand
TAATTGGCTATCATTTGTTGTGCACAGTTTGATCAGTAGTTTTAAGGCCCATGACCATAATTCTGAAATGGCATCTGCCTTCAAAAGTGAAATCTTTGTGGGCAAATTTCGTCAGAAATATTTTATCGGTAAATATCAATTAGGAAAAAATTATACTTGAATAGGAAATAGAATTATGAGGCGTGTAATCCATATGTTGTGCGATCGTTAGTCTGAGAGTATATAATAAGTAAATATTATCAAGTCGTCACATAACGTAATTCTCAATCACATTCCTTTTTTTTTTTTACAGGCTATTAACTTCCATTTTAAGGTAACGATTGTCAAATTAGGTAGATTGTCCATAAGGATGCATGCTCTGTTGCTTGATAATGACCCTTCAGAAAGGGCTATTCTTAGATAGTTTATTAATAAAAATGGAACAGTTCATATTGTGAGTCAAATCTTTCGATGGGTAGTGCCTTAGCCAATTTTATACACTAAATTCCCATACTTGGCGGGTTGCCGTCCATATAACACGCAGAGAATCCACAATGTTAGGTATACTGCAACAACTGAAGACAACATTCAACAAACCAAATTCATCATCCCTCTTTCTGCCCGAGAATTTGGCCAGCATCCTCTGAAGATGAAACTTAATTTGCTCCAGCATTCGAGTCTGCAATGCAATGAAGATAGTGATAGTGATTTCTATAGTGTTTGGTCATTCCAGTGCTGTGAATTAGTGTATGGTCATTCCAATTGTGTGAATTAGTGCATGGTCATTCTAGTGCTGTGAATTAGTGTAAAGTGATTAACATACGTGTGCTTCGAGGGATCGGCGAGGGAAAGCGACGCAGTGCTGCCACCGGTGGACCTTGCTGTTAATATTCCAGGTAGGGATTCGACTCCTCTCCGTGTGCATGACGGTGGATAGAGGGTCCCATTATTCACCCATCTATCCATCTGTTTTGTGCACCCAGGTGAAGTGTGTAGGGTTCTGCGTTAGATTTAGACAAGGCCTCCTTCGCGGTAGGGCCACCGATGTGGCTTAAGGGTCATAAACTTAAAGAGACTTGGAGGGAGAAATTAAAGTGACTTTAGCTAATAAAAAATAGGTAGGCAATTATTGAATAGATATTATTACTGAAATACACAAGGTACATAGGTATAGGTTTTTAGCATCATCGTTACCGTAACGAGGTATTATGCACAAATGGAGTGCTTAATATTCCGTTATGTTAATGTAATAAAGTATTAGGTAAGCACTGAACTGCATTGCTTACTATTTTGTTACATTCGTGATGGGGTATGAAGATCGTGGAGTACTTCATATTCCGTCGTGCTTTAAACATTAAAATTTGCTTTTCGACTAACTGCATTCTAAGTCCGAAAATATGAGCTCCGCAAGCTCTACAAAAATCTTAAACAAAAAAAGCTACAAAAATGAAGTTGGACAATTTTTCCAAAGGCAGTGTTTCCCTTTTTTGAAGGGCACTGTAACATGGCACAGTATGACGTCTCTCTCTGCAGAGATCAATTCAGAGATCTGCAGGAGCGGCGTGATGGACCGGCCATCGGCCTTTGTCTGTTCTTTCTGACGAATGCCGGAAGTGGGCTCCAGTGAGCTGGCTCGGTACCTCTTTGGGTGGCAACTGGAAACCCGAGCAATTTCTCTTTCTTACTCTACCAATACACATTCCACAGTAACCATCCTATTTCATCGTTGTTTTTGTCATAACCAATTTCACCTTGGTACAATCTCTCTTTGATCTCAAAGCACGTTGCTTTTTATAGCTCCATGGAGCTTTCATTCCTCATAGAGAAATTACTTAAATCTGGTAGCACAGTTATACTCAGGGCTCTTATGGGGCCATGATGATTTGAATGATTATTAATCCTATGTTGAATATCCTCTTGCATGTCTCATCTTTGAGAGATGGTCTTCCTGTCAATTAGGTTCTTGTTTAGGGTTAGGATACTTGTCTTCATCTTGGAGATGCCTAAGATGGACTATCAATATGAGGAGATGTGGGGGGTGAATTAAAGTGAATAAGCTGACGTATTAGGTGGGACACTTAGGGTTGGGGGTTGAACTTCATGATGACACGTTTTTATTCGAATGTGCCATTTATTAGGCATTATTTTTGCTGTGTTGTAGCGACTGACATTGGACACCTTCCTAGGAATGAATATTTAAGTTCTGCTTAGGAAGGTATATTTACCTTTTGCTTCATTCTGCCTAACCTATGTGGTGTATTATATTAACATATCTGGTGATCAAAATGGCTTAGCTTACAAATTAGGCAGGACATTTTATTTGTGAATTTAATGATGGCATAATAAGTATATATGTACTGTATGCATATTATACAAAAAGAATTTGTTTTTGCCTGTTAGGTGTATAATTGTTTTTCTTTAGTTACAGGCTCATATTTGGTACCTTATACCTACTTTATTATCCAAAGTTACTCTTAGTTCTAATGTACAGATCCATAGGAAAATCGGGCCTACAATAGAGGGTTGTCACCCTCCATTGCAGGATCAACTTCCTAGTTTTATCTTGTAGGTTCCTCGTGTAATATCCCCCATGTAATATTCCCCATGTAATATCCCCTTGACTTATGTTGATTTTTTCTTTCCCTCCATTTAGTGTTTTTATTTCATGCTAAAACTAATGCTCTTTTCTTTTGCCATATTTTTGCTTGAGCGGCTGCTGACCTTCCCGCCCCCCTCGAAGGACATGGACTTTTTGAAGAGGACTTCGTGCTATCTCCCTTCTCCTTGAGCTCATACTTTGCCGTTGGGCTAAACTCCACTTGTCTCCACTACTCATCGTGCCTGCTTCATTGCTTGCTTCGCTGCTTGCCTGCCACCATTGTCTTGGTTTCATCAGAAGATCACGCCATTGCAATAATAACCTGTATGTTTACTCACCATTTATATTTTTACTTCAAGGAATTTTTTTACGCCAAATATTAATTAAAATCCGTTTTTGATGTGGCAAAACATAAGCTAAACTATCAGTAGGTTTTGCAGGTATTTTACACCCCCTTCTTGTGTGTTTTCCTGCAGTAGTTTTTTCTGTATGACTGCAAGTCTAATAATCCTGATGCTTCCCACGCATTAAAAAAATCTTGTTTGCACTTTCTGGTGCTATTTTCAAATCTTCAAAGTTGTTGAACATTGAAAATGATTTGAAACTTTTACTAGGGGCTATATGGCTGAGGGTGGCTTAGGTCCACCCCAAGTAAAGCTGACTAATTATTTTTTGTTTATACTTTTGTCAGCCTCAAAGGTTGGAAATATTCACATGTGCAAGTGTTAGGGGCCTATTCTGTAACTTCGTGGCGTTATATGCCACCGGTCGTCATTCCTCTTTAATGACCAAAAAAGGGAAACAGCTGACAGTCGAAAAGATAACTGGATATGGAAATGTGAATAGTATACTTAAGTTGAATTTAAATTATGGCACGTAACTATTTGATATATTTTAGGAACTTTTGGATAATTGTCGCCGTGGTAAATCCATATTTCACCAATAAATTAAGTTACCTGTTGTTTCAAGATTCTCTGCTCTGCATAATACTGATTATTCCTAACTAGTTGCGTTAATTAAAGTCTTGACTCAGAACTTTGGCGTTAACCATTCGTGAATATTAGGTATCAAAATACTGACCACCCAAATTTTCCGCTGGCGCCAACGGTAACGTGCCACTCAAAGGTAGCGTGCTCTTTTAGGATTAGTATCAATGCTTTCATGGAGACCATACGGCGTATGGCCTCCTTAGAAAAATCGACAGGCCATATGGGCAGGAGAAAAGTCAAATTCATACGCCACCAACTAACATTAGGGACGGATAGGGCCTTAAAGTTATTAGGGTATGCCGTTAGGGCGTACGGCAAAGGAAAAAAATTACCATGACAGCACTGATTAGTATTATACATTCACCATATTTTAGGAACAAACAAAGGGTTTACAAAATGACGCGAAAACAGTCCACTGTTCTGGTGAACTTCATGTCTGATCTCATAAATTTTGCCTGCGGAAAGTTTGATAGCATTGCAACAGGTCGAGCAAGTGACATCAAGGGGTCACAATGGATATATGGGTGCAATCGATTGCACCAATAACCCCTGGAAATCTGACAGTGGGCCTAAATCTGGAAAATAAAGCAAATTGATCCTTAATTATTGAAAAAAGATCATCTCTCAATGGAAAAATCAAGTGATCACAAAACTGGTATGATATATTATGATACAGTGTTTACCTCACTTCTCTTCATCTGTCTGAGGAAATTTTATCCAGTGTCCTAGGAGGTCGCAAATGCAACCGTTGACTTTAAAAACACATCTGCTTACTGACGGTTGGCTTAATGCCAGCAAGAAGTCTCGTTGGTAACTTCTCTCCGCCAAGAATCGCAAGGTGGCGAGAACCTTCACAACTTATCTACTTTTCATCTTTAATACCCATCAACCACAAGGCTTACAAAAATTAACACACTTAGGCAGAAAGGCCTGGTAAAGATGATTCTATAGCTATTAAGTGCCGTACACGACGTTGGTATATAATACCATCATAAATGGAATATATTTCGGAAAATTTAAAGGCCGTTAAATAAGGCATTTTTATTTACTTGAATATGAATATTCAACCCAAAAGATCGTTCTCGTCTCAACATTGGTCCCAAGGAATCGCAGAGGTTATACCTCGCTATGTCTTTCGAAACTCAAATGAATCAGACAAAATCCTCATATCTCAAAGAAAAAGGATTTTGCGAATCTCTAATTCTTCTCCAGGGTGGCGATCGTCAGGGAAAACCGGGAAAACCTGGAATTGTCAGGGAAATGTCAGGGAATTCTCGTAACAGTCAGGGAGAAACTGGGATAGGAAATTCTAGTTATTTTTCTACCATTTCGTTTATCGCCCAGTCTTTCTCGCCCTTTAATTCACCAACTAAAACTAATGTCAGTCACTGGCGCACATGGAATAAGCCCCATCAATTCGTGGAATATTCAGTTATGAATCTTATTAGTTGTGAATCTTTGTTATTTAGTTGTGAATCAGACGTACAATGTATCCCTTTTGCATATCCTTATTGCGATATTTGCCTAGCAGTTTTAAAATTCATGATCACAATGTATTACGCTTATCACAAGTAATCCGAGGCTATGTTGTTCGGAAAATTTTACCTCCAGTTTTTTTGAACTTCCGAGACTCAGGTCGAGAGATAGCTGGAGCACACTAGCTCGTCGTAAATACATGCTTGTAGTTCTAAAAATACGAGACGTTGAATATTAAAATTTTAATACTAGTACGATCTCACGTGTAAACAAAATCTTACGCAAGATCATCTTCTATTCCCATACCCCCATTCGTGAGACAGTAATAAGAGCTCTCCTCCCCTCCCCACCTTTCACGCCCGACGTAATTGTTGAGTGGCCCCCTTAGCTCCCTTTCGAAGCAAGTTAGTCAGGTCAAAAACCACCTCTAATATGATATCCCTGAATATGATGCTGTCGTTGCTAATTGCCTCCTGTCTTTGCTCGCAGTGGCGCGCTTACGTTTTGTTTGTTTATCCAAATATTTTAACATTTTTTGGTTCCCTCTAACAGTCAAGGGGTTATAACCACGTTAACCAAATTGTTATTTGCTTCTGAAGGTCACTCGCGCCATCCAATTTTGATCCAGTCTAACAACTTGGCTTTGGTTTGTATTTTTCGCGCAGCTTAGTGATACCTGTGCCGGAGTCCGCCAGTAAATTAGCCATTAACTTTCCCTTCGATGCCTTTTCAGTAATCCTCAACTTCCCAGAACTACCACGACGCAACTATAATTTGGATGAGAGTTTAACTTATGAAGGTTTAATATATTTTTTCATTATAATGTAAAAAGCAGTACTTGTTGCTTTTAATGTATTGATTTCAGCTTTTAGCATTTTCTGAGTTTTGATGAAAATTTAATTCGACAGGTATAAAATATTCCAATAAAAGGTGACCTTTTGGTAATCGGTCAGGGAAATTGGTAAATCCATCAGGGAAAGGTCAGGGAAAAGTCAGGGAATTTAAGAATCGGATATCAGTAGCCACCCTGTTCTCCTCTCAAGACGAAGAGAACGTCTTTCCTCTATAAGTGCCTCCTGTGCGACGTTTAGCCAAAGAAAATTCCTCAAACGTCGCGCCATTTCGCCGTATTTACCACAAAGTTCCTCAATTAAAACAAATGACGATGATAATCCGAGGTGTTTACTTGGCGATTGGGTCGTCTTTCGTGGTAGCGCCTGACCTGAAGGAGGCGACAATTGGCGACTGCATCATGTCGCCTTGAGACGCCTTTTTTGGGTTACAGAATCAGGGAGGCGTTAAATGTCGCCTAAATAACGACCTCCGCCATGTTAACGCAGGCGTTATGAGTTACAGAATAGGCCCCTTATTCTGTTCATCTGAAGTTCATTGTGCATTTCATTAAAGTTTATTCAATGTGCAATTAAACCAGGGTTGGCTTTTTATTATTTTTAATGAAACATATATAATCTAAGGGATTGCCGTGTGAAATAAAAACTTAATATGCTATTATTTGTTATTATTCCTTTCCCTACTTTCAATTCATTGCTTAGTAGATAAGAAAGTTGATCTATTAATGCACTGTAGTTATACCTACCCCTGTTATTCTAAGAGGTGGTAAAGTCTTGGTACATGGAATTTCAGTAATAACATAAGGTCTTTGTGATTATTGTTTGTAGGAAAATTAAAATATTTTTTCACCCCTTATAGCTGCTGGCGTATTATTTATTTAGCTCATCTGCCTTGACCTTGTCATCTTAAACAACTTTTCCATCTTACCTAACAAGCATTGATATGTCATTATTATTGTCCATTTTCTTCGTAATATATTTTTAGAATTAATAAGTATTTTTCTGGTATTGTATATGCAAAAGATAGCTTTCCATTTTTGTGTTAATTTGCTTCGTGAAAACTGCAATGGACCGATTTATGAGCCCAACTCAGAATACCTGAATTTTATGGCCAGTCTTTAAAAACCTGAAAATAGCCTTGGCAGGCTTCGCACATCCCACCCAAAATGGGCTGGCAGTAAAAGGGTTAAGGGATATATTTTGTCATTTCCCATTTTATAAAATCAATGTTCACCAATATTTTCCTTTGCAGATTTACTCAGACCATGGGTGCTGGTTTACAAAGGTGCAGTGGGCATCTTTACCAAGCCTGTGATAATGGTTGGGATATTCCGCACATGACTCTGTTAAGTGAAGAGATTTACCTTTACAATTGGCATGGCATACCAGATGCAAGTTCAAATGACATGGATTATCTAGACAGCAAAATGTTAAGGGCTACATGAAAGGTATATATTTTTGGCAGAGATGCATTTAATACTTCCATTTTAGTTTCCCCTGAAATATTTTTCCCCGGTGTTTACAAGATTGATAGTCACTGGATAATATTTTTTATTTCGGGATGCAGAGTCAATGGAAAGTCCTGAATTTTTGCCCTTGCCAATGTGAATTCCCATGATTTTGGTTTTAATATATAGATGCTAAATTTGCAGTTCATTATTTTTTAAAAATCTGTTATGCTCTAAATTTGGATTGAAAAATTTTACTTATGTGTTATGTCTGAGGCAATGTCACCATGAACGCATAGGTACCTCGGAGTAATGTAATTAAGATGAGAATTTAGAATTTGCTTAAAATATTCATGGTTTAAACTAATCCATGTGCTCAATTTGTATAGACTAAGATAGGCTTGGACCTAGGATGATGCCATCGTTGCCTGTTGTTACTTCTCATTCTTTTTCTGTTTTCATTACAGGCTGGACATTTTGCAGACTTATTAGATATAACGATGTTACCAAAGCAGCAGGAACATTTCCTCATTTAAAATGATGGCTTTATTTGACAAGAGCTGCCCTTAACACTCATCCAGA
Organism: Pyrrhosoma nymphula; assembly: GCA_963573305.1. NCBI lineage: Eukaryota > Metazoa > Arthropoda > Insecta > Odonata > Coenagrionidae > Pyrrhosoma > Pyrrhosoma nymphula. The sequence goes on along the minus strand of OY754332.1, from coordinate 106,541,255 downwards.
GCATAAAGCCAATAAGAAAGCTGTGCACAAATAAAAAAAATTGAAAGTGGCCGAATGTCTGATTGTAATGATATACTTATCAATTAAATATTTTTTAATCATATCAGATTTTTCCAGTTCTTTCCTAATACATATTCCTGTCATTATTATAAGCTTTGAATTTTTATGTTAGCACATTCTCTTTCCTCTAGCATAATAAAAATCGGTATTCCAAGATTTCAGAGAACCAATTTTCAATGGGGAATATATCACATCCATTTTTGGCTAGTGACTGTCTTGATTTTCTTTCTTCGTTGATGTTCATGTGGGAATGCCCTGTATTTAAGTTATTCATATTTCATTTAAAAAGTATCAAGGTGTATATTAACCATATTGAAAAGTTTTTGTAGAAATATTCTTGTGGACATTTTCTGAGCAGGAAGAATCTATCTTGAAAAATTTTAAGGCTGTTATAAAAAATGAAAAAGTAAATTCATTTGGTACCTAGGGACAGAGTAGTAATTCAGATTAGGTTTTTTAGTTCCCTGTCTACTTACCCTTGAAAATGTTGTATAGCTTACCCTTATGATACCCTTATGATAATATATAAAATTTGTTGTGGCCCTCCACACTTTCAAGTAATGCCCACATGGTTTTCACCAATGTATAAAAAAGTTGCCTACACTTCATACTAAATGCTATCCATGCTGGGAAAAGGGTGAAAGATAAAATGCCCTTATTTTCATTTATAGGTAATTCAGAGTGCTCTGTGAAATGCAAAAGCCCATCAAATTCCTCAGCCTAATATTATAATTAACTTTTGGTACTTATTTGTGGTTACATGAGTAAACTTCGTTATCAGTGATTATCTATATGATGCCTCTCTATTTAATACATAATTGCATTGATTATGGCTGAATTAAGAATTTCAAACTTTGAATGGCAGATAGTTTTACCTCGGAGAATTCCTTACATTAGAGGCAAAATCATTTCATGCCTTTTCTGCAAAAATGAATTTTGATTAGTTCTTCTACCAGAATTAAATAATGGGTTTTATTTATTCTCTTTTTATGGGGAAGGAATAACTGTTAAAGGACCTAGATCTCCAGAGTTAAAAAATAATTATGTATATTTATCCTTGTCTCAAAATAAGTTGACAAAACAGTTTATACATTACCAACAATATAAATAAGTCACCAAGCTACATTTGCCTCCAGATAGATTACAGATATGATCATTGAAAATGAAATCGCTGGTTTTGTTAATAGAGGAAAATAACTTCAGTAGCATTATAAGTAATCTGCTTGGGAAACTTGAATGCATTATGGGGAGTCTTAGTTTTTTTGCAGTGAATTGCCTGCCATGGATTGTCACTGAAAGAAACATTAAAAAGAAATGTTAACTTACTTGTTTGATTCTGAATACAATAAATTGGGAATCCATATCTAGTACACGAATGTAGACTCCAAATGAGAGGAAATTATGTGCAGTGGTGTAAAATTTAGGAATTGAGATTGGGAGTCAGACGTGAGATGTAATTGCTTATTTTTGTTTGCACATAGCTAAAAATTAAAGGTGAAATCAAGAATGGTCATCAGCTTGTTGCGTCGAATGGAGTAATTACTGAACTCTTCCCGAGGGCCTGGAATCGATTCTCGAAGGAAGTGGTGAAAACTATTATAGAGGAAATGCAGATTCCTACTCAAGTGCCATGGAGAAGAGTACTTCTAGTGCAGAACATTAATTTACCACTCGAGGGATTCAAGTGGAAACTCATTGGTGAATTTCATTAAGAGTAGACTGATGATAATACAGTTTACCTTCACTATTTCTCTTTTCCCAAATAATCCTTGAAGGTGCACATGCACTCTCTAGCCAGTCACCTCCCCAAGTAATCAATGAAAGAAACTAACAAATCTTGAAACAGTCCCTTGGAGTTAAATGGAATTCACACCACCCTTGAATGATCCCACTAAATAAATGATGCACGGCTGAGATGTGTAATTTGTTACCCATTCCTGCACAGAGGATGCTAGGAGTTTATGGGGGTTTGCATATTTCCTATAAGCAATTGCTTCCACAGGCATTAAAATGACCTGGGAGTTTTGCTAAAAAATCAAAGATTTACATTTAAAGATAAAATTTTACACTATGTCCATGGATTGGACTGACTAAAAAACTGGCTTCTCCTCTTGGGGGACTGAATTCCCTTCTTTTCTGTGGCAGATACTTTTCAGCAGAATCCGAATGGGTGATTGCTCTTAAAGAAATCCCACTGTATGTGGTTTAGATAAGCGAGTTTATTGTTCTGTAGGTCAGGTAATTGACATATAGTATGATCAGATCAGTTTATACATACAGACAGACATAAGTTGTATAGGATTCCAGCGTGAAGTGTTTTCCAAACATGTATGAAACATTGCCTATGCTACAGGAGAACATAAAAACTTTTCCTGTGCAGCAGATCTTCAATCAGGTCACCTAAATACATACTATTTGAATGGAATATGTTGGTGGAGGAAGAATTCATGATTAATCAGGACATTGAATAATCTAACTAGAAAATGCAGTGATCAACATGTGCAACTACATACTAACCAGTGAGTGGCTGTAAGGGCACGTATTAGCAGGTGTTAGGATGCTAGCCATGAAAGAAATTAGTAAAGGCAAAGAACAAAAAGCTGTTTGTAGATGATGATTTTATCTCTTTTTTTAGTATTAGTCAGTCATGGCATGCAGTAGTGCTGCACTATCAAAACAAGACTTACTAGCGATTATACCCAATAATAGCATTAACAAGCACTTTCGCTTGAGCTTTTTTTCGATGACTGTTGGAGGTTTGAAGTTTCTAGCGTGGTCAGCATCCAAGAAAAATGACTATAATATAACCAAACACTATATTCAAATTAGGCATTATGAGGAGTCTTAGTTTTTTTGCAGTGAATTGCCTTCCATGGATTGTCACTGAAAGAAACATTAAAAAGAAATGTTAACTTACTTGTTTGATTCTGAATACAATAAATTGGGAATCCATATCTAGTACACGAATGTAGACTCCAAATGAGAGGAAATTATGTGCAGTGGTGTAAAATTTAGGAATTGAGATTGGGAGTCAGACGTGAGATGTAATTGCTTATTTTTGTTTGCACATAGCTAAAAATTAAAGGTGAAATCAAGAATGGTCATCAGCTTGTTGTGTCGAATGGAGTAATTACTGAACTCTTCCCGAGGGCCTGGAATCGATTCTCGAAGGAAGTGGTGAAAACTATTATAGAGGAAATGCAGATTCCTACTCAAGTGCCATGGAGAAGAGTACTTCTAGTGCAGAACATTAATTTACCACACGAGGGATTCAAGTGGAAACTCTTTGGTGCATTTCATTAAGAGTAGACTGATGATAATACAGTTTACCTTCACTATTTCTCTTTTCCCAAATAATCCTTGAAGGTGCACATGCCAATGCCAATCACCTCCCCAAGTAATCAATGAAAGAAACTAGCAAATCATTTCATCAAATCATCATCCTTTGCACTTTTCGTCAATCTCGCCCTTCGTGCGGTCTCCATCTTTTGATTGCATCCGCATACTTTCCTGCTAGCGTTTTTCATATCTCCAGGTTATCTGCACTTTTGAAGTTGGGTGTTTCAACATATTTTTTATTTAGTATTGAAATTCGAAGTTGCATGTATTTTATCTCCATAATCGAAATTAGATTTTACCACATGTACCGTAGGGCCTTGTTCTATTTAATATTTTAGTCCATTTTTAATAAAAAACTTCGTACTTTTCCACACCTAATTTCAAAACTGCGACCGGTTTCACACCATAATATGGCATCTTCTGGCACATTCTGAAGCTTAGGTTATACAATATATACCCATAGAATGTTAAAAAAGGTTTGAAATCCCTACCATTTTTAACTTTCTCTGGGTATATATTGTATAACCTAAGCTAACAGAATGTGCCAAAAGATGCCATATTATGGTGAAACCGGTCGCAGTTTTGAAATTAGGTGTGGAAAAGTACAAAGTTTTTTATTAAAAATGGATATCTATCACTTCCACGAAGTCAAGCCTGAAACAATTAAATTTAATATTTTAGTATTGTGCATTTATTTAGCTACTTGCATGGCAGATGAGAGAAAGTTTTGAATTTTATTCCCGTTTTCAAAATTATAGGACCGTTTTTGTATGAAAAAATGCAGGGCTCTGTGTTAGCAATATTGGAAGCGATCCATTTGACTATTTAGCTTATTAGCAAACAATGATTTTTTTACCTTGTCATCCAACAAACTAACCTGTATGTCAACGACTTGCTAAAACAAAATCGGTACCCTAGGGCTAGGATAACTGTGTATCGGGATCTCACTCATTGGGAATTGGAGACATTTTTAGGTCTTATATACCTGATGGGGGTTGTGAGATTGCCATCCCTCCCAGAGTATTGGAGAAGGTTGGAAAATATCTTCGATTTTCCTTGCTTTTACGGCACTATGTCCCGAGACCGATTTCAACTCATTTTCTGGTGCATGCATTTTGGCATGAACCCTGTAGAAGGAGATCCAAAACCAAGTGATCCCTTGTATAAAATTTGACCCCTTTTGAATTTATTTAATCAAAGGATGAAAGAAGTTTATTATCCAGGCAAGGAGCTCTGCCTTGATGAGTCCATGTTGCTATGGCGAGGAAGGTTGTCTTTTCGCTAGCATATACAAAACAAGCGTCATAAACACGGCATAAAATTATATATGCTTTCTGAGTCGAATGGACTAGTCCAAAATGTTTTAATTTACACTGGGGCAAAGGATCCTGGTGTAGGAGGGAGGGGACATGCAAACTAAGTCATCCGAAAATTAATAGATTACTGTGGGCACAGTCTATGCATGGACAATTATTATAGTTTTGTGGAATTATCTAGTGGGTTACTCAAAAAAGCAACTTACACCACTGGAACACCGAGGGGAAACAGAAGAAATAATCATCCTCACATGCTAAGTAAGAAACTAAAGAGGGGCGAATCAGTACTCCAATATACGTCTGATGGTGTATGTGTGCTTAAGTGGACCGACAAACGAGATGTCCTCATGGTGTCGTCGGAATTCAATGGTGATCCATTCAATGTCAATTTGAGAGGAGGAATAACCACCAGCAGACCACAAATGGTTATCAAGTACAACACGTACATGGGGGGAGTGGATAGGGCTGACCAACTAATGGCATATTATCCTTTAGAAAGAAAATATCTGAAATGGTACTTGAAAGTTGCCTTAGATATTTTCCATATAATTCATGTTTATAGTTATCTCATGTACAATAACTATTCAGAGAAAAAATGTCTTCAAAAGATTTCAGAATTTCGATCATTAGAACGATAATTTAAAAAAATAAAAAGATTCAGCCACCACAACCAAGCATCCCAAGATCCACTGCTCACCTTCCTGGCAACATTAGCAAAGAAGATGCTAAACAAAAAAGGTGTAGGGTTTGCTATGGTAAAGGAATATGGTTAGAACTGTTTGCCCAAGTTGTGCAGAAGTTCCAGGGTTGTGTTTGAACCCTTGTTTCAAGGAATTTCATAATTATAGATCAATTGTTCTAGATGTAAAAATTCTTAAAAACCTAAAAAAGTTCAAATTATTTAAATATGCTTGAGCACACATTAACGTTTCTAGTAAAAAATTTTAGTATGTAAATTGAAATTCGCAAGCTTTTATTTTCCCAAAATTTACCGTATGTGTAATCGATGACGTCCGCAAGTATATTTTACCTTATACAGTGAAAACTGTCTATAACAGACCCTGTATACAGTGGAAACTTGTCCAATACGGAAAATTTTCTTGGTCCCGACAAGCGATATAGGAATTCCCATATAATTGAACCTGCATTTAACAGAACCTGCTCAACGTGGCAATGAAACGATTTTTGTTCTAAGACCTAAACTTTTCACCTGTGTATTATGGAATTGCAATTTTCACTCGAACACACTTACGGATTGCCACACTAAGTCTTCCCTGAGTTGAATTTTCAAGGATAACCTCAAGGAGGGGAATGTGTGGGAGAGATTTGAATAGAAGGGAATGCCACTACCTGTTGGTAGAGGAATACGGTAGGGGGGCTCTATGGTTGACGAAAATGTTTCCATCCTCCTGTCCTCATGCTTCTGTCATTTTTAGCTCGATTGATAGGCACTGCGGGACGCCCAGGTTGGTGCAAGTTCCTGAGAATAGCTGATCCTTGAACTGGGGGGTCTTTTCGTGCTGTTATTGTCTGGGTTGTTACGACTTATCTTGCTCACTACGCACCTGATTTTCCTGGCCCTTTTTTTCTTCTCCCGTATTTCCTCCCCCATCCTGTCCTACCCCCATTCCTCTGCCATTACGCCCGTTCTTCATAGGCCAACTGTCATTCACACCCACCCAGTAGACCAAGCCATTCAATGTGCCTACGCAAGCCTTTCCTCTGACCCTCTCCCTCATTTTCCCCTTTATTGAGTGATTCAAATGCAGAAACTTATGACCTCGCTTCTATTATGGAGTATGATGTAATGAGTGTGACAAACTTATGAAAGATAGACGAAAACTTAGCGATCACTTCTGGTGATTTTAATACTGATTTCCTAGTATGCGAAAAGGGGTGCATTGAGGATGATGGTGAGAACGATATTGAAGAAAACAAAAGAGAAGAAAAGGATGTGACTACAAGAATAGACAATTATAGAGGTTATTCAGAGAATGGAAGAAGTTAAAAAATTTGTCTCATTAATAACGACGTTGATCTACTAAGTTTGGTAAATGACTGTAAAAATTACACAGAGAAAAGACATGTGCAGCGAGAAAATTAAACAGTCCATTATAACAAAATCAAAACAAACTTTGTAAATTTTACAATGGTTTTTATTCACTACAACCGGTTTCATCGCATAAGCGACATCTTCAGGGGGCTTATGCGATGAAACCGGTCGTAGTGAATAAAAACCATTGTAAAATTTACAAAGTTTGTTTTGATTCTGTCGAAATGGAATTTTACAACGTAACGCCTGAGAGTATCGAGTTCAGTCCATTATAAGTTATTTTTTTGTGTGTACGATCCAACGGCAATGTTGTCCATATGTGTATTTTAATATGTGAATACAATGCTGAAACAGTTGATTTCTCTTAAAGAATATGTTATCCCTATGCAGTGCTTCAAACCTGCATATGACGGAAACTTGTCCACAACGGATAATTTTTACGGCACCGTGCGATTCCGCTATAGGCAGTTTTCACTGTATTATAATTCAGTAGTATATAGCAATTCTGTCAACTTTTCTTTGAAATTGTTCATAACTACTTGGTTGCATTCGTCACTAATGTGTTGTTGGAGAAAATTAATTAACAAATGCGCGTCAAACATAAAAACGTTTGTGCGGCGGGTTGCATATGTAACCGTAGCATTCATCGTACCGGTGCGGATGGCAACACTATGATGCCATCAACAAATTCCGCAATTAATGACAAAATTTATCCGCAAGTACTTTTGAAATCCAAAATGAGTTCATATTATAGTAAAACAATTCAAATAAAGTAAAAAAAAATTCTCCGCCAGTATGAGACAATTTAAAAAAAATGCCACGCAGTGAAAGGGTTAATTAGCTTACAGTACATTGTTTACTTTAACTTAGGGTGGATGGCTCAGTCCAAATTGTTGTTTTCAAACATTAGCATCAAGTATGTCTCAACATAGGACTCCTTGAGCAGATTTCAGCGGTCTGTTAAGACCAGGTTATACTGGCTGAAAAACGCTCAGCATCAACACTGCCTACGGGAGCCCATAATGTACGCAGAGCAGTATTAAAAATTTTCGGGTTTACCAATTTTGTAGCGAGCAGAATGACGTCACAGGTATCTTCTTTTACTTGTCGAAGTAGATGGCGGTGTAAGTATCTGTAGCCATGTATGAAGCAATCCATGCTCAGGCCCTTAAAAGCAGGGAAACTTGGCATTGTACTTTTACCTGCTGCCTCATCCACCAAGAAAAACAATTAAATTTTAGTATTTTTGATATTGACCCAGTAAGCTGCCTACATACATGTTACATACAGATGAAAAATCAAACTTACCAGAAGATTCTATTCTGCATTTTTCGGATTAAAATTGGGTCCCTGCGTCTTTGTAAAGTTTATTTGCATCACATGGCTTCATATGGTGAATCAATTTTTGTAAGCCTTTTTCAGATGCTGATGTAATGCTCCTGGCTGTCAATGCATTTTTGTTGGCATTCTTAAATTCAGCCAAAATCCAAGTTGTTTTTTCTGGAAAGGAGCTATTGGCATACTACTTGAGTGACCAGCTGAATGACTCCAACTTATACCAAGGCAGGTGGGCAAACGGGTACTTTGATCCTTTTAATGTTAAAATCAAATCTATGAACGGCTGGCATATCACACAGATGGCATATCTTTGTATGCAGTAGGCAACCCGCAGCACATGTTTGCCTTTTTCTCTATGTAATTCTGCAGTAAAGATCCGGTGAATGCATTTTTCCCAGTCACGTAAATCAATCCGAATCAACTAACTTCTCCCATCTCTTTAATTTGCTTCGACAATTTATTTTCATGACTTTTACGGTATCGACTGGAAAAAATGCCTTCATTGAGTCATTTATTGCAGAAATAGAGTAAAAAGGCAAACGTGTGTTGCGGGTGGCCTATTATTACATACTACAAAGATGACCTCTGGGGGCAACGTAGAATAAATAAATAAATAAATAAAACGTTTATTGTCGTAGACCCTTATCGGTCTTTCAGACACCTTGGTACATTAATATTCATTTACACCAAACATAATTTAAAAAATATACAAATAATGCTTATAAGACAGTGTTTACATGGTTGGTCTTTCAGACACCTTGGTACTATCACTTTCAAAAGTCGGTCCACACGGTGAGCGCTACCATCTCCGTGTTCTGTTGAAATCGAGCTTCACGTATTGCATACGCGTTCCATGACTTCTGGGGGCCAATTTTACTGCTACGACAGGAACAACTTGAGTTTGTTTTTTACTCGCTAAGAGACCTCGCGTGCCCTTCTCCCTCCGACAACGAATAGCCAAAACAATCCCAACCCCCACTCCCATAAGAATTCGCCAGCCGAAGAACCCGTGAAGTGTTTTCGGCTGGGACTTTCTTGTGGGAGGACTTCGACCGGTATTTCTTGTGGGAGAAAAAAGGCGATAATTTTCCGTACTCTCCTTATGACATGGGTCGTCTTGGCAAGAATGATTAGTCCTGCGCAAAGGGGCAGATAGTAAGCCTCGTTTGCATGCAGGAAAACTAGTAATTTATAAAGTTATAGTAAATACGTTGCCAAAATCCACTGTTGCAAAATCAGCTTGGAAACCTTTCCCGACAATGAGAAAAGAAAGATAATGTTAAGGGATCAGGATTTTTATTTCGCACGTAATAAAATTAGCTGAGATAGCTGTTAAAATTAAATCGGGGAAAGGGCGGAAGACTTCCTCGGTGAAGACCAGTATGGGTTAAGGAAAGAGAGCGGACCCGAAACGCATTTCTGGTGATGAGTATTTTAACATTTATTTATATATAATAGCCACTATGTCTCTATTTGCTTCTTAGACTGCTGGAAGACTTTTGACAGAGTACATTGGACGAGAATAATAAATATTAATGCATAAATAGGGAGTACACTGGAAGTTTAGGCGCATAATTATAAAACCTCACAGGGATGAAGCGGTATACGGGTAATGAATGACGAATCGGAATGGGTATATGTTGGAAGAGGATTCAGGCCGGGCCATTTCTTATTACCATTCATTTTCGATTGTTCGCTGACAATTTGGTAATAAATGTATGGAAAGGGATAAAATTGCGAAGGAAAGTAGCAAGTAACTGTTAATTTTGGTAGATTTGTAGATGGCCAAGATTTCTTTATCCAGTCAGCCACAGGACTCGATGTCTATTTCGCAGGTGAAAAGGTGCGTGATATGTGGAATGTGAATTAATCATTTAAAGCGCAGGTAATGAAGTTTATAAAGTAGTCATAGTCCAAAATGAAGGAAAATGAGGAAAATTCTGAGCTGGGGAAACGAATTACCTTTCCGGGAAATATAACTACGTCATTCAGTAAAGGATAAATTAATGTATGGAGGTTGGTGTTACAGAGGATTTAAAAAATTGTGTTTGAATAGGAATTTCGCTGTTTTCAAGTAGGATGGAGAGAAAAATAAACGAAAAGTCGATAGGGGATATAAGTACGAGAGACAGCACAAATAAAACGTGGTGTTGCCTACCCAGATAGCACAGAATTCACTGTATCCACTTTGCACATAGATACCATCTCATGGCGAGCGGGATACCGTATCGCATTGCCGCTAGTCGTCACTAGATACCATCCATTGACGAGATGCGTACTCATTGGATGCGAACGCGTGCAATGTCCGCTACGATTAGGTGCCCAATGAGATACGAGATTCCTACGCCAGCGGCGCAAGAATACGGCACCGGTGATATCGAATATATCGATAGTATTACTCGATCGATAATGATCGACCTTGGTTAATTTCGATATCTTATATTTACTATTCTTAATTAATAATGAAACTAATACATTGAACAATGTGATAGTAACATTGTGAAATGTATTAGTTCCAAGAGCTTGCTGAAGGAAAGCTGAAGACGAACACAGCATGTGCAATTACATTTTATTACAGCACAAACGTAGAAACTAAGAAAAACATACCTATGCTTATGGGCAGCAAAGAATTTCAGATAGTTGGACTCCTCAAACACATAACAGCGATTATCCAAATTCCCTGAAGAACCTATTGCTGCGTGAAACGTGATGAACGTAAAAGATAACTTCAGCCTGTAGAGAGGCTCCAGGTTGAATATGAAATGACATATTTAAGCATTCACCTGACATGCAAACAGTAAACAAACTTTTGACATGATCTAGATAGTGAAATATAATCCATTCTTATAACTATTACCAACCCTTTCAAGGAAAATTCTCCAAAAAATCAAAATCTGCCTGCAACGAGTATTTTTCAGAGTATACACTTTGTATTGGAGATAATGATGATAAATACCTTAAGTATCAGCTGTGAAGCCACAAACATGCCAGGGAAAACAAGAAATATCAGGGTAACATAGGGAGAACAGTTATAATAAGTATACAAACGTATTTATTTTCATTTCAAGTTGAAATTAAATAACAGTCTTAGATACATAGGTATATAAAAATGCGTCAATGGTTAAGCATGAATACATTTAAATTGAAAGTAACATTGATTGGATAACGGTTATTTATATCACTAATGAAACAACTGGCTAAAATACATTCCATTACGATGATAGACTGCCACACATTCAGTAAAATGCCTATATAGGTATTATCTCGTCTCAGTGCAACATATCACGTAGCAAAGGTTTATGAAATATGTGCATGCAGTCATTGCAAGCCAGTATATCCACCTGCAATTGAACAATAAATAGCTCATTAAACACTTTTATTATTTATTATCAAAGGATTTCTAATTGAAATCCATTACAGTTGTTAGAGGGAAAGGAGTTCAACTAAAATCATTCTCGCTAGGTACCGTATAACTTTGTCTATTTTGAAGTATCCAAGCTTGACTATCAACCATATATATTTAGCAGTCTCTCTATTAATCAGCTAGCCTGTTGTAACTACTTCATATTCTATATTATTAGGAGATCCACTTAATTTACAGGTCTTATAATTTATTCTGACAAATCCAAATCGTATGTAACAAAAATAAACGTCTTATAGCTTTGCACATTTTTCTGAAATACACGAAAGTACACTTCCTACATTCACCATATCTTCCTTCCACATAAAGAACTTTTTGTAATCATATAAAAAATGCTAACAAACACTGCATTGGAAATTTCACAGGCAATGTATCTTTCATGAGTAAGAGTTCTAAGAAAAGTCGTTAAGGAATAGTGTCAGCAAATATCTAGTCTAGCAATTTTACAAAGAATTCTAAGAATATTACGTTAAATTAACTCCATCCAACGAAAAGCATTGATTTATTATAAGGATATAGAAATGCTTTAACGCGAGAACTACACATCGATGGCGATCGCCATTGGGAGAATAACTTCAAGAGACGAGGACAGAACTAAAATAATATTATGGATAATTGACGGAATTAATTGGAATTACAATAACATTGGCCAAACTAAGAACGATTTGAAATAATTCAATGGTTCATTCTATTAAATTTTAACAATATCACATTTTTATCATGGGACAAAGATATGAAATGATTAATTTTACTTCAGTTTTAAAATGTTATCCACATCCACGAATTAAGAAGCAACAGATTACTGTCTCCAGCATTAAAATGCTTGTATCAAGGCTCCACAATAGATCTGCGTTACATATTCAACATAATTGAAACCACTCACCTTTCTTTTACAATGAGATTCCTTTCTTTACTGTGATTCTTCTTTTAAGAACTCCGGGAATCTTGAAAACCAACCGACAAGTGGCCATAGCTCCATGTTTTCACAAAGCACTATCACAGTCTTCTAGCCAAATTATGACTTCGAAATGATGAAATCAGTGTCTCTCGGCGAAAACACTTAGTTGGTAATTAATCTGGCTATCTAACTAAGTGGAAATCCTCCAGGAAAACTTTGCGTATGCTTAATGGACGACGAGTTTCGACACAAACAACTACACATAAATTGTACATGAAAACTAACGCCACCGGAGAAAAAATAAACCCATTTTTCGCTCAAATTACCCGAAATACATTTGTAGGCTATACTTAACCAACAGTTTTAAATTAGAGGTAAGTAAATACTACAGATTTCCGACTTAATATATGGGGAAAGAACTCTCACATCAATCACGATGTCAACAAAGCAAACCAATCTGTGACCGCTCAAAAGTAAGCCTCCGCGCCTGCTAAAACAAAAAATAGTCCCGCGTACGAGCCATGGCAAAACAAGATACTAGTATTCAATACCGTTCAATACGAGTTGGATACGTTGTATACTATGTCTTAATTTAGTGTGTAGTACAAAAATAGATGCACTTGCACATTGATTGTTGTTATACTAAAGATGTGCATGCTTCTTCTTCCAATATACGCCAATTCGTCAGTTAAACAATGCAAAATTATCATCACAATCATAACACAAACATCAAATGTGAGATTTCTTGTATATTAGTTGTCGACCATCGTCGCTAGATACAAAAATCGCCCGCACGGGCCCGTGCTATCTGGGTAAGGTGCTATAGATGGGATATGACTCAACGACGGGAAAGGGGATATTACGGCAAAGATCTATAATAGCGAAACACACGTGGTGATGATAAATGTGCAACTCTATCACAATAATTGCAAAGTAAAATTAAAACGATATTGCACAGTAAATTGAAACGACACCTTTGAGTAAAGTTTAAGAACAAAACAACTGATATAGCATTCAGACTTATATCATTAATTAGTGTATCGGAACGAAAATTTGGAGGTTTTGGAAAGCCTCCGCTCACACATTAATTACTGATGCAGCGATTTTCCATTTTTGAACTGTAGCAAAATATATTGCTTGGATACACAGACCGTTGAGAATTTCATAAGCACCAATAAGGGAAAAATTAACGCCGAGTATTCACCTGGGATGAGTAACTGATGGGAGTCCGATCATTCTCTTGCAATCGGGAGTTGAGATTTATTCAATATTCACTCCGAATTTTCCTCAAGGTAATGACTAGTGATCGGTCACTACTTAATTAATTTTTGAAAATAATCTGGGCATAATGAAAGGAAACAATCCAAGCCTGGAAACGTTAACTCTAAGCCTATTATTTGTGCCACGAAAATATCACAACATTTTTGTGACCGAAGTCAAGTGCACTATATTTGGCATAGAGCTTTTAAGTACTCTCAAAATGAGGCACATAATGTTTTTCACAGTATTATGGCATTGCTTTTACGAGAATGTATTCAAACTGAATTTATTAATTGATTGCCTTGCGATTGGATATATTGATTTATCAAACGAATCTATTTATGCTAAAGGATTGACAGATTTAAACAGTTTCGAGTCTCATTTTTCGTCAGTGCGCGTGAAAGTGTAGGTTGTGCGCTGTGCAGTGAAACAATCTCGTCCAAAGGAGCATAAAAAAAGCTACCTAATTAAAATTACGTCGTGCGTTTGATATCTTGGATTTCACAAAAATTTCTTTAGCTAGCATCCCCCATTTCGTGACTGATAGATTCCATAGTCAGAGAGGTCAGTGGAGTTTTACGAAATCTTCAGAATATGTTGCCACCATAGTGAACATAGCTTCTAGAAATTAGAGGTTCGTTCGGGAACGGAGAGCTGAGTAATGGATATATTTGCAGTGAATGAACATTTTTGTTTGGTATTAACTTCCTAAACACAGTCTCAGCGCATTTAACAAACCAATAAAAACAATGTAAGACGAATTACAGACTATAGAGCAAAATTAACATTGAAACATGCCTTCGGTGTAACGCCGCTCGAAGCTGATTTCTAAATACGCAAAGCGAAGTCATACCTATTTCATCCAAGACATATCATTACTGAAAATTATACTTTACGATATTACCTAAAACAGGATAAAATCCTAATTAGGATAAAATAAATGCAAAACTATGGCGAATGAAGCTACAAAAAGTGGATTGTAATTTATCAGAAATGAATGCGGTCATTTTTGAATGAGTTTTCCTTCAGAGGAGATATAACTTAATTTATTTCTCGCTTTCAGAGAAGACATGAACTCCATTTAAAAATGCCTACGATGAAAAACTGCTCATATATAAAAGATAAGATTTTCAAATAAGCAACATGAGAAATGTTCTCGTTATTTAGAATAGATTCGAACGAAATAGAAGTTGTGGTTTAAACTTAAAGTTGGCGTTCATTTTGCAGCGAAAATTATTGGGAATGAGTCAAGATTTGATAAGGTTAGGAATAAAAGTGTACTAGATAATTTGGGTTAGTCATTGTCAGTATATTACCTATGGTAACAAAAATCTAAAACAAAATGTTCATTCATCAGAGAACAACTTTAATATTTTGTAATATCGCCATTATTTTCCATTGCAGATCGAAGTCGTGACTGCATTGACCCAACCAAATGTTCTATTACACCGGGACGTTGGCTTAAAGAATTCCAAACATCCCGTATTAAATGATCCCGTAGAATTAAACCTGAAAAAATGCGTTGTTGTGAATTTTTGGAAACGGAAAAACGCTCCTTGTAACAGCTATTGCATAAACAACATAAAACTAGACACCGTAGAATCGGTTAAGTACCTCGGAGTTAAACTGACTAATGATCTATCGTGGAGTAAACATATTCGAGAAATTACCGGTCAAGCTAATCGTAAATTGGGATTTGTTAAAAGTGTACTTGGCAAGTGCGACGATAAAGTTAGGGAAATCAGCTACTTCTCCCTCGTTAGACCCCACTTAGAATATGCCGCCATTATTTGGGATCCTTATGAGATAGGCTTGGAAACTGAGTTAGAACGCGTGCAGCGAAGATCGGCAAGATATGTTAATGGCCGTTATGATAATCTCGTTAGTGTTACTGACCTTTTGCAGCAACTGGGATGGGAAACGCTTTCAGACCGTCGATTAAAATTTAAACTAAATCTATTATGTAAGTTCCAAACCGGTCTATTCTCTGACGACGTTGACAATATTTTACGAAATCCGACATACTACGGTAGATCAGATCATGAGAGTAAAATTAGGGAACTAGACTGCAGAACGGATAGATTTAAGATATCATTTTTCCCACGAACGATAAGGGACCATAATAGCTGCCATGAGACTTTTATCTAGGTTTTTCATTAGGTAGTGTAGCTCTTAGTAATAGTAGTACTCCTAATACTTGAATCCTTATATGTTACCTAGCACATACTAACAGCACGCCTAGCATGTTTTCTACATGGGTCTTGAGTCCCTGTCCATCTGTGTAGTTGTAGAATGCATGTATATTGAGGTCACTCTCCATTTTGATGACATCTGTAGTGTAGTGGTGCATGCTTGTGAGGCTTCGCCTCGTGACAAGCATTAGCGATTTATGCTAATGCATAATTAGTCGTAGTTACACTAACTTTAGGGTATAGTGTAATGCATGTTGGTGATTACTCACCCCCTGCCACACACCCCTGAGGTGGCTTGCAGGGTATTTTGTAGATATAGTATGTAGACTGATAAAGTTTTACTCGGTTCTTTCTCCGTCGTAATGCCACTCATTCACAATGTTACCCTACGCATTCTCAATGGGAGAAAGGTCCGGGGAGTTAGATGTCCACGGTAAAACTCAAAGTCGAGAATTATCCTCAAAAAATTGCTTTGTGGTGGTCGGTTCGTAGATCTATTTCCTCGATTTATCAAGAATACAATTTAGCCCGCTACTCGTAAGAGTGAAAAACACCTAACGCCTTTCCATTTTGCATTCTCCGCCTACCGTTGCCTACCACTTGGAGTCGGGGGAGTTGGCTGGTCAGCGATAGCGGGAGAAGGTCATAGGAGGGTCTCCATAGTTGAGTGGAAGTCAGTCAAGTTGGCCCTTAGTAGTCACTGAATGCATAGGCAATACCCGAAGTTCAAATTCAGCGAAATGCGAAGTTGGCCGCGCTCACCGCGTGGACCGACTTTTGAAAGTGATAGTACATTAATATTCATTTACACAAAACATAATTTGAAAAAAATATATAAATAATGCTTATAAGACATACACGAAATTTTCATAATAATAATAAATTTACACAAAAAAATACAAGAAAGGATTTTCACAAACAAATTAAAATTGATCACAGTGTTACAATGTGTTCACATGTGATCACAGTGTTACAGTGTCACAATCATTTCCATTTTCACTTTCTCCCTTAACATCTTTTTGTGATTATGTTTTGAAATAATTTCTTTTTAAAGCAGGGTACAGAATTGCATGTTTTTATATCTGTTGGGAGAGTATTCCAATTTCTTGCTACAGTGGCGATGTAAGATTTATGGTAAATTTCAGTTTTGTGTTGTGGGATCTGTAGGTCTAAATGATGGGATCTTGTTAACCGGTTTTGGATGCTTTTTTTGAAAATAAAAGAGTTGAACAGGTATGGAGGACAAGTTGTCTTGAAAATTTTGAAGGCGGAGAGAATAGCCGTCTTTCTCTAACTTTAGGCCATTTTAGTCTTTTGTATGAATCAGTAACATGATCCCACCGTTTCAGGTCACATACAAATCTCACAGTAGCATTCATAGTAATTTGGAGCTTATTATTTGTTTCTTCCTTAATATTACTTAGTACAGCACAACAGTATTCAAAATGTGGGAAGATAATCGCATTTACGATTGTTTTTCGTAGGTTTGTAGGCAACTGGTTTTTGGATTTGTACAGTTGGTGAAGAGTTTTATAGCTTTTACTCCTAATATTTAGGCAGTGTGCATTCCAATTTAAGTTCCTGTCCATTATTACCCCTAGATTTTTTACGTGTTCTTCATAGGGGACAGCTTTATTTTTGACTGTGATTGCTGGGATGTGGTGAAAATTTACCTTAGATGTAAGGTTCCTACTGCCGATAATAATAGCCTTAGTTTTATTTTCATTTAATTTGAGGCCATTGGTCTCTGCCCATGTGTTGACATGGACAATATCAGCATTTAAGCTAGCAATAGTCTGTGTTAGGCTTTCTAGAGTTGAATGTTGGTAAATTTGGAAGTCGTCTGCATAAAGAAAATATTGGGAGTGAAATACGCATCTCGGTAGGTCGTTAATGAACAAAGAGAATAGTAATGGACTGAGGACAGATCCTTGCACCATTCCAGTATCCACGTTTAACCAGTTAGATGTATCTCCGGGCTTTCCTATTACTGCTTGCATTCGCCCGGTAAGATATGATCGGAACCATTTGATTACACTGTCCGAAAAATTATACCCTTTTAACTTCTGTAATAGAAGAGCGTGGTTCACGGAGTCGAATGCTTGAGAAAAATCAAACAGAACAAGCACAGTAAGTTGTCTATTATCCATTGCTTGCCTGATGTCTTCTGTTAGGCGAAGCAGTATGGTTTGAGTACTATGTCCCTTCCTAAAACCTGATTGTCTTGGGTCAAGCAGATCTCGTTCGGTAATGTATGTGTTAATTTGGTCGAAAACTATTCGCTCGAGTATTTTTGTGGTGGAACATAGTAATCCTATTGGTCTATAATCACTCAGATTGGAAGGACTAGAGCATTTAGGAATTGGCCTTAGCAAGGTTCTTTTCCAAATAGTTGGGTATATGCCTAGTTGTAAGGAGGAGTCAAAGATATTTAAAAGCACGGGTAATATCGTTGGTAATGATTTTTTATAAAATCTATAGGGATTTCATCATAGCCCCTAGCATTTGAGATAATGTTTTTACATGCATGAGTAACTTCTAGAGGCTTTACGTGTGAAAAAAAGAATTGACTATCAAGATTAACTGTCTCATTGCTAATGAGTATTGGAGGAAGAATTGCATTTCTGCTAGTGGAAAAGTAATTGTTTAGAATGTCTGGGTGAATGTTCAATTTCTCATTATTGGGTTTTTTAATTATTCCTATATTTCGTAAGTTTTTCCATGTGTTTTTTGAAGTATGACTTTTTGAAAATAGCGTCTGATAGTAATTATTTTTTGCTTCACATATCTTTTTCTTCGTGATCTTCCTCATTGCCTTATATGAGGAAAACACTTCAGGGTCACCATACCTTCTATACAATGCTCGAGCATTATTCCTCCTCTTGATAGCCGACTTTATTTCGGGCGTAATCCATGGGATTGGTGGGTGGGTCACGCGAATGGAGCGAATGGGGGCATTTAGGTCAAATGAATCTATAATATAGGAGTTGAATATTTCTATTTTATCATCCGGTGATAGTGCATTGGCTATTGCATTCCAGTCTCTATTATTTAGGTCAGAAAGGAACTTGGTGTGGTCAAAACTGGTAAGGTCCCTAAAGGTTATGTATTTTACTATCGGGTCTGGGGCTTTGAATTCATATACAAGAGTAATTTGGTCATGACAAGACATGTTACATTCGTCAAATAGTTCAATGTTAACAACCTTCTTAGGATTATTAACACAAAATAAGTCTAAAATAGAGTGGGCATTGTGCGTATGGCAAGCTGGTCCGGTTTCTACAATGGTAAGGCTAAATCCATTTAGTATTTCTAACAGCTTATCTTTTTCTGAAGAGGTTTTAAGCAGGTTAATGTTAAAATCTCCCATCACAACTACAAGCAAGATTGTAGATCTACAAATATGTTGCCCAAGAAAGCTTTCAAAGTCTTGCAAATTTTGAGATTTTGGAGGTTTATACACAATTGCGATTAACATTTTTGTTGATGATCGGCGTAACTCTAAGCATAAATATTCTGGTCGGTTCGAATATATACTAGGGGACGACCCAATCAGTTGAGCTTCGAGGGAATCGTGGACATAAATGCCCACCCCTCCCCCTCTCTTTTCTTCACGGTCATTTCGAAATAGATGATAGTTGGAAACTGGTACAAAATCATTAGAAATAGATGATTTCATCCAGGTTTCAGTAATACCAACTAAATGAACATCTCTATGAACATAATATAATTTGAATTCATCGAAATGGGCTATTAGTGATTGCGCATTAACAAGCGAGATGTTTATATTGTTAACAGAAACTGGATTCTTCGTTTTCATCTTTTGCTGGGAAGTTCCATCATTCATAAAAAAACATCAAGGTCTTTTTTTGAATAGATAGCTGAGACGGGACTGCCCTCCGACTGCCTAGCAAGGATAGTGCCATTTCTCACCCATACAAATGCCAATTTGTCTTTCTTTTTTAGATCTCTGGCATAGGCGAAAAGTTTCCTATGGTATTGAGTAAGGGCTTCATCAATATATATAGTTTGAGAAAGGGAGGGTGTTGTCTCTGACTGCCATCCAATGTCACTGGTGTTGAAATCTCTCTTGGCACGCCGCATTGTTAGGAACTGGTTCCTTTTGCCCTGTCTAGCGAAGCGTACAATACTGAGAGGTGGTGTGCGTGATTTTGCTGCCCTATTTTGGCGTGACTGTGGTCGAAAGGTATAGTCAATGTCGTCCAAGGTCACGTCCACTTTAAGGGATTTGCAAATGTTCAACACAACACTTTCGATAGATTCGTTAGCGACAAGGGGTACACCTCTTATTTCAACAGAGTTTTTTAATGAATCTTGTTCTAATTTTATGGTCTTAATTTCAAGATCACTCACTTTTTTTTGCAACACTGTGACTAGATCTTTTACGCCTGATAGTTCTTTTTGAATTGCGTCGAACCTAGTTGAGAGACTAGTCAGTAAAGCACTATTCTCACTTACTTTGTTCGTGAGTGTTGATTGGTCCTCTCTCAACGAGTCTAATTTCTTCATGACTTCACTGAACAGGCGTAGCTCCATCGCTGTCATCTCTGGTGTCTCCAACAAAGGCTGTCCGTCCATTTGTGCTCCCGTGTCAGAAGAATCAAAGCGGATGGTGTTGGTACCTCTGATCGGGGTGTTGTCACCTCGAGCCACTCTGACTTTTCCAAGGCACAATTCACAGGTCCCAAGTTTTTGTTGGTCCACTAGAGTCTTAACATCCTCCTCGGTTAGAGATTTGATAACAACCTCCTTGGTTAGAAGGTCATCTAATCGATGAAAAATGGGCATATAACTGGTATTTTGAGGTTTTAATGCCAATTTTCATTGTGACTGATATATTTTTACATAGAAATGTTGTCACTCTGACCAAAAACAATCAATGACAATTTTGTTGTTTTTGTTTAAATTTTGAAACTTTGAGGTAAAAATGCTGACAGAAGATATTAACCGATTTCGAAAAAGAATCACACTTCTAATATCGATATGCGTTAACAACTTTTTCCAGGTATTACAATTTGCTCCGAGAAAAAAGTAGAAAAAGGAGGAACCCTAGTGTCCACCTATCTTGGAAACTAGAGTAGGTGTAGGGCCTATGTTGGATTGTGGCCTTTCACTTACTTTTCAAGATACTCGCATACTGCTGGATGGTCGAACCTTGTGCAGAGGAATGTTTGCCTAATCATTGTAGCAAATGGGAGTAACGCCGTGACGGGTCTACTTGTAAATAGGAGTAATGAATGCTGGCGGGGGAGCAGGTCTACTTGTATACATGGTTTAAGAGAACTACCTGGTATACTTGTAACTGGTATACTGCAAAATTCACCATGAAAATTGAGGGATTTTTTTTGTTTGTGTGTTTTTTAGTGCTGTGCTCAGATGGTAAGATTTAGGATAACTCACCATTACGTATGGTGTTACCAAGCACTGCGTACCCTCACGGCGATTTCATTGTGCACCAGTGCTCTTTGTGAAAGGGAAGATTTTTAACAATGTACTACAGCGCAATTTATTTTGATGTTTCATGAAAATATTTCATCAGGGCCTTGATTTAATTTAGTAGATATTTTATTTTTTATTATTTTATTTTGTACTATTTTAATGTTTAATTGTTTTAAGGTAATAATTTATCCATTACATGCTCAGAATCACGTAAAATCGCAAATATATAGCTTTTATTTTGTTTTATCACATATTTATGTTTTTTCACTCTTAATCGCTGATTCAAATTTGATTAATTTGTGGTTGTAAGTAGGTACCCAAAATATTGACACATGAGAAAAAAAACAAAAAAAATAATAATTTGAATTTATAGCAGTTGTGAAATTTGATGAATTTGTGATAACTCCTCTACCCATGGGAATGAAAGGCAAGGACCATCTAGCCCCAGTGGAGGTTTAAAGGTGTTTCATAGCAACCACTACCTTTAGGAAAAACTTTTGAATAGGCCCCAAGGCTTATCAGGACCCCACTCTTTGAGTTTGGGTTTTGATTTTCAAATCTTTCATGCACAAAACTTCAAAACTGTGGAGAATTCTAGTTAAGCAACACATTCTATGACACCCAGAGGCAGTGGTGGATTAGGGTCGTTATTTTGGGGTGGGCATATTGCTCCTTCCTGGAGGTCTGAAAGTATGGAATACCCTTATGGCCACCATTTTTTCTGTTGTACGAGGAACTCTGGGGGCACCATTGGGGGGCACCCCCTCTCCCCACCAACCCCTGCCCCCTCCCCCCACACCCCATCTTAATCTACCACTGCCTGGAGGGCCCACTTTGGGGGGGTTTTCTTATATAGCCCATATATCCTTTCCAGTTCTATCATATGCCTATATGAAAAATTTAAAGCTTGCCGCATGCTTAAAATAAAATATCCAGAGGAGATATTATGCAGGCCATGGTTAGATGTGCAGGGTGCACGCAATGTGAACACTGATAGGTGGCAAGCAACATAGTACAACATGGTATTCATGGAAACCCAGTGAGCTGATAACATTTTTATCTGGTTTCCTTTAAGCTGAATTACAGGGGTTAATACCATGCCTTCATCCAGGGCAACAAATGAACTTATCATCTGGAGGGCATGTAACAAGCCTGAATAATTTGGTCAGTGATTGAAATAGTTTCAACATTATTGATAAATTATTTATATGAATTAATAGGTAGGAAGTATCGTTGAAGCAGAAGTTGTGGCACCAAACATCCCGAATAAAAATGGACATGAGAGTGACAGTCACAAAAGAGTGGCATTTAATTATATAGAGGGATTGTGGTGATAATAGCCAAACCCATGCAAAGATAGATAAGACATTTAACCAGTGGCAAAATATTTCCTGTGTGATGAAGGTATGTGAAGTAAGTTTTAATATCCAGATTTTTTTTAGTTTTGAATATGCATATCTTTTTCTGGGTAATTAACACTTTGGCTGCAAAACTTCATGGCTTCATTCTTCCTTACAGCGGAATTTTTTTACCAAAAAATGTTTAAAGGAGAATCAATAGGTAGTAATAAGGGTAGTGAAACAGTGGTGTACGGAGGGGGGTTAAGGGTTTAAACCCCCCAAAAACATGTTTAGGTAGGTTCCTGAATTCGTTTTCGTTCATTTACCTGAACTAGCATTTCGAATTTTGCTCATGATGCAGAAAAATATAGTTAAATTGTCTTCACGAAAGAGAATGTAAATTTAACTATTGTTTTTGTGAATCTATATATCATTTTTGAAGCCTTTGAACACCCCCGAACAAAAATCCTCTGAGTACGAGGTGGCCCAGGGAAAGGAACTGGCCCTCCTACCCTGAATCTGTGAAGTTCACATGCCTGTGGCTTAGTCCGGGTTGAGCTCTACCCTCAACTATCCAAAACCAACCTTCGGGTTGTATCACTGAGTGAGTGATATTTTATGGCGATGCACATAAATATTGTACAATTATCCTCTGGGATAAAAAACATTATTCCTTACAAAATGTTGATGAAATAAATCGTAGCCTGGGTAAGGAAATCACTTAAAAATGCAAAGCCAATGGGTTAGTAACAATACAAACTTGTTAATTGCAAACATTTTCACATTGTCACTTAAGGACACAAACGCCATCATCAGAAAAAGAATCCACAACTTCACTCCCACTTAGTCTTTTGGATATTACATGGTGGGGCGTTGCCTTTCCGGTTTGGTCTGAGGGTCCCTGTACAGTAAGTTTGTCGTTCAAGTAGTTGGTGCACCAAGTCAACAATGTTACTGGCATGTCCAGGACCCCCTAATTCAACGTTTCCAGTCCCAGCGTTCACGATGAATCTCAAAACCAAACCGGAAGTTTCACTCAGCATGTATAGCTTTATTCAGTATATATGACTCTCCCGCTTCATATAGATACGGAATATTAACCACCCCCTCCAAAGTTTGCTGGATACGGTCACTGCTCATGAAACTCCTAGAACTAGGCTAATCTCAAAGAATATCTGAACTCCCGCAGTCCGGTATTCAGAGGGATTTCGCCTGTGTCCAATGTCTCGTATGGCATCTTTCGGCAGCCGGCTGAGGAACTAATTGCTCGGAGACAGAAGCAATAACCTGGTGAGGATCTGGGGTACTAATCAAGGATCGGGTAGGAATTTAGCATGCGAAGGGTTCCTCCTCGCTTTCCTCCCCGGAAGGGCTTTCTAAATTGGATTCCGCTAGATAGGAATCTTCAAAGTCCTCATCACTCTCCTCCAAAACTCTTAGCAGGTCTTTCGGAGTGTAAGTACGGGACATTGCTCGCGATGTTGACCGAGAGGCCGTCCCACGGGACGTTGATGGGAAGGTTGAGACGTTGACGGAAGACACTCCATGTAGGCGAGGTTGTGGGGATGGTCAGCTCACCGTGCGTCGATGGCTGTGAACCGTCGCGTTTTCTCTTGCCACCCCTCGTTTTAACCATGCTAGAAAACATCAATGAACTACAGTGTTGCTCGAAACAATTGAAATTACATTAAAGATTACGTTAATTATGTTGAGAAAACTAAATATGCAGACGAAATCTAGAAGCTTGGGCGCTTCCAGTGAATGTCTTTTTTTTCGCACCTTTATTTGGGAAACATAAATTTATTCGAAAGTGGGCAAAATTGACGAGGGATTAATTTTTTTGAAGAATATATACTTTATATAAAAATAATATCTCAGTAAAAAAAATGACCCTCAGTAAAAACAATGAAATGAAATTTTTTCAAATTTTGAGAAACTGTTCTGTTCTGTTAGTTCAAATTTTGAGAAACTGTGGACAGCCTTTACGTTGTTCTTTGTCCGAAAATATTTACTGCTTCCTAAATGTAATATATACGCATGGACTAATTACAGAATTTTTAATTACATACAGCACACTTTTCTCTTGTGATGCATGGTCCCTAATGATTTAAAAAAATAATTTTATTACAATTAACAATTCATGGCCTAGGTGGCGGCGGGGTAGAGTCCTCGTCTGCCAAACCGAAGGTCGCGGGTTCGAAGCCCGCCTGGGTAGGAAATTTACACCTCCCAGGGCATGGTTGTGTGTGTTCGTCCATATAATAAATACTTAGTAATTGGCTTTGTCTGTTAAGTATATATAAATTATTATTATGATTACCTATCGACTATGATGACACACTGAGTCCTGCTGGTGCAATCTCCAGGCTCACAAGAAAAATGTTTCTAATTCTGTGTTTTATCCGATGCACTGTAAAAAATTAAAATAAATGGTGAACGGATTCATATATTAATCATACAATAACTACTTTAGAGTAAAGCATACGTAAATTATTGACAGCAGCAGAGAAAATCGCACACTTAACTTATTGAGTAAATATATATTTTCACTAAATAAAGTTGTTAGGGTAAAAGGATAAAAATATCAAACTTTTACCCAGAAAGTTACAGAAATCTTGATAAATTCATTCTAGTTATTTAAAAAATAAAAAAATAACATTCACTAGAGAGTTAATTAAAAATAACTTAGAAAAAATATGAGAAAAATAGTAAAAAATAAGTACAAACCTGTATTAATTAAAAAAGTTCGTGTTCCGTACTCCTACGGCCGATCAGGAAACGAACCTCACCGTACGAAAGGTTGGAACAAACTGGTGGCGCGCCACCAGTTTGTTCCAACAGCCGCCAGTTGGTTTACAGCCGTCATGGCGGCTGCAAACCCGGAAATAGGCCTGCGCACGACTGGTCACCGATAAACCCTTTCGAAAAGAATTTCGACGAGCGCAACAGATGCCGCTCTCAGCCACAGGGTAGGATCAACGTGAACGGCATATGCCGATCTCCGCACGGAACGTGTTAAACCCCCAACCCCTACATTGCGAGTCGTCATCGGCGAAAATATTAAAGATTATTATTGAGGTAATTATCGGTAAAGGTAAGTTTTGAATGAGATGTAATGAGAAATAGATGGCGCTTGTCTCTAAATAAATGAAGAAAATTTATGGGTGTTGGCAACTACTCTCTTCCTATTATTCCTCACTGGTGTCATCATCCTCATCATTGATTTGGAGGGAGACTTCCTCCGCTGGGAGGAAGGCTGACAGCCCAAAGACTTATCACTTTATTTCTTCTGGATGGATTACTATCAGCATGGGTTTTTGAAAGGCTTGCAAGCGCATTGAATTTTACTTGACTAAGGCATTGATTTATTGATTTTTTTAAAATCTAGGTGCCCCAGTTAAAAGAACGAAGATTTAAATTATATCCGATAACACTATATTGTGCCCTTTGTGTCTTCTGACATGAATGTCGAAATTTGAGTTTCAAGTTGGAGTGTACTTTCCTTGTTACATTCGGGCGGTCTTTAAAACGAACAAATTTGCTTCTTCGAACACATTTAGCTGCTTTATTTCATGGCGCTTCCGACGATTTCTAATTAATTATCATTGGATTTATTGGCAGTGCTTTTTTAAAGTAATTTCATCATTGCAAACACTCCATCCGACCTGTTAAATCACTTGTTTTCGTGCCCTGGAGAAATAATTCACTGTTTACTGCATCCTCAGTGAAGTAACTCCCGGTTTCTATTACCATACCTGTGTTTTAAAATGTTAAACATCAAGAACCTGAACAGTCGTAGAAAACTTAGAACGCAGGATATAACTGACTACAACTGAATACCATTGTCGGTTGTCGGCTTGACAAGCCCATGGTCGCGGGATTTAATCCCGTCTCGCGCACGCATTTTGTGTTGTGGAACGTAAATCGAAAGGTGACAGGTAGAGTGAGCATTGAAAAATGATCCTAATCACTAGTGTGACGTACTTGGGGGGAAATAAATATTTTGCCTACAAACGAAGAACCGCTAAATCTCTCCGTAGACAAATGGGCTTCTTTCCTGATGGCATATTATTCCTAGGTGTCGGCAACGACGAGGGAAATTCGAACACAATGAAGTCTAGTCGAGAAGAGAACTCATCGTAGAAATCATTGACGGATTGCTGGCCGCTTGAATGCTTTTGAAAGTTATTCGCACTGGGCTCCAAACTGAGGCATATTAGATAACCTTGCATGCATTTGAAACGTTTCATTGAACTCTCTCGCTCTCGCAAATGTTTCCTCTGCATTCTTTCCATTCCCTTCCTTACTCCTCTAAGCCTCGCTCTTCCGCTCGCACTCTGTCAAGGTCCTGGTATTCAACCGTTGACATTTGCTCTCTCTGTAACCTGCTATGCTTGACAAGACACCACCAAAAAAGAGGGTTTCCTTTTTTGATCGTGAAAACAACGTAGGTTCAATGCATTTTTCAAGGATGGAGGTAGAATTTCAATGATTACGCAAGTAAATAAGCCGTAAATCGCAAATACTAATGAGCTAATAACTACGCAAAAATAGCCAAAAACAGAAAGTAAGAATAATATTTTAGTATTTTTATGACGGATTGCTTTTTTTAATTGTTGACTTATTATGCTCCTAAGTAGAGAACGTAAAAGTTTAGTTGAAGATATTTACTGATGATGGAAGTTAGTTTTTTTATTATTAATTTTAACTAGAAGCTAAGAGAGTAAATATTTATATTCACTATTTCTCGACCAATAACTCGCAAAAGTTTTGTAATAGATTCGGGTCCGGTGAGTTCCACGCTTCTTACGTTTTATCATCGATAAAAGCTACGATATTGCAATATTATTGGTTTATATCCAGATTTGAATGAGTAAAATCTTACGCCACCGTTTAATTAGGTAGTTTCGTTTATTGTTTTTCTTGCCGGTCTGAAATTTCTCTAACTTGCTTCATGGAGGCGGTTTTTCAATGTGCGGGTGCTGTAATTTAAGTTTTATATCCTCTTCATCTCAGCCGCCCCGCCAACAGTAAGAGAATTGCCATTATGGTGTTAACGAGTGCTGCTGTCATCATCTCGAGACGTGCAATTTGGTATCCGCTTCTTTGTCGTGTTGCCATCGTCTCATCTCCCTCCCTGGAGCATTTAAGCCAGCAATGTACTGTGCTTCAGTTCAAATTCATATCCCTAGATATCTGAGTGACAGTTGAGCATGTCTTAAATATCCCATCGATATTCCCTCCCTCCTGAACTTCATGGAATATTGAGAATATGCATGGAAATTCTCACAGAGTAATTAAAAGTTCCTGCAAATGCAATTGCATTCAAATTCGCATTATTTCTGGTGAACTGCCTTGAGTGTCTTTGCGATAAGCTGCATTTTTCCTTACCTGCGGAGTTGTGCATAAGGAAAACTAGTCATTATATCCTGGTTTCGGTTGATGCGTACGTGAGAGTTAAAGAGAACGTTTCAAATGCATACAAGGTTATCTAATGTGCCTCCGTTCTCGTGGCCGGCACGAAACGCGCTCGGAGCAGACTTGCGAACGGGAGTTCATCACCGATCCGGACGATTAGTCCATCACCTTACCGCGTTTGAATTTCCATCGTCGTGACCGAGACTTAATATTATTAAGTCATCAGAAAGGAAAGAGATTTTCCCTGAGAGAGATTGTAGCGGCGCTCAGTTTGTTGGGAAAGTTTATTCCTCCATAATACCTAGAGGTAAATTTGTAGGTCACCTTAAAGTTTCCAAGTCATCCTTGTAAACGAACAACCGTGCAAGCGCTGCGTACTGACTCTCAGCGTAGTATGTAGATGTATATAATTTAATTTGTGCTAGATTATTTTTCAATTTGCGGTATTGGAAGAAAAGGTAATACAAAGCAGAAAACCGTTATTGTGAATTTATCGGAGGACTTGCCATGACCCACCACAATAAGTCTCAGATAGTCGAAGAAGGTGAAGCAAAGACAATGGAAGTGTTATATGTTAATATTCCCTGGGTAATTTATCTTAAATGCTCAGACATGATGGTAGGAATCAGTTAATCATCATCAACAGTTGTTCTGCCGACTAGTAGATTCCTTCCACCGTCGTTGTCTCCATTCACGTCTGTCTCCCGCCTGTTCCTTGGTCTCCTTGTATCCTACTCTCTCAACCTCATCTATCAGTTTCAGCCTTCACATTCCTTTCCACTTCTCCCACTCCATCCATCCTTTAGCTGCAATTAGTATCCCCTTTCCTCTCAATACATGCCCGATCTATTGTTTGTCTCTCCCGAATAGTTTTTAGGAGTTTTCTATCCTCTCCAATCCAAATCAGCCACTCTTCATTCCTTATTTTGTCTGTCCATCGTATCTTCTCTAATCTCTTCCACATCCACATTTCAAGGGTCACAACCTTATGCTTCTCTCTTTTTCCAAGGCCTATGTTTCACAGCCATACATCATGAGACTCCATACATAGCATTTGACTAGTCTATTCCTCAACTCCAGTCCCAAGTTGCTGCATAATATACTTTTCTTCTACTGAAGGGCTTTTTTTGCCATGGGCATTCTTATATAATGAAAAGTAAAGAAAACTTTATAATTCCAAAAAAATATTTTCTGTATGACCTAGGTTTCGACATGGCACGTCATCATCTGGTGGCGTGGCACCAGATGATGGAAGGGTTATCGGCGTGGCACGTCAACATTACCATTTTTCCATTCCCTTACCAGCATATATAGGTACATTCAGAAGTCATAGATGAAACAAAGGGAAAGAACGCTTTACTGATTACGTAGCAATTATTGATGAGGAGAAGGAAGATCTGACGAGAAGGCTGAACTGCATGGACAAAACTGCGACGAAAGATTGCTAACAAAGCATTTAACAAATCGCAACATTCTACAGTAAATTAGATGAGAAAAAATTATGGAAAATGACAGCAAAACAAGCAGGTTTAATTTTTCATTTTCCCCGCGAACGATAAGAGTACTTAATAGCTGTCACTGAGACGGTATAATATAGTTCATCGATATGTAGTGTAGCGAATCAGTTGATTTTCTACTTAATGCTTTTTTATTCATGTGCTAGGTAGTACTAAAATTACGTCTCACATGTTTTCTGTATAACAATTATATCACTGTTCATGTATGTAGTTACAGAATACTCTGAACTTTCATATTTCTATAACAGTAGTAGCATATTGTGTAGTGGTGAAATTTCAGCTCCTGACAGGTATTTATCGCAGTATTTTTCCAATGTTTTATAGTCTTCGTTTCATTGATTTTTGTGATAGCTCACCACCTACCATATACCCTTGATGTGGCCTGCAGGATTATAGGAAGGTTTAGTTTTATATTCTCGGTACACTTAGATTACTATCACATGTGCAAGTACTTGGAAACCGTGTAAAAATCTAAAATTCTAGAACAACAAATCTGTAGAAAACGGAGCTCTGGGATATAGAACGCCAACATTTCGGAACATGCACAGGATTGATGTCACGAAAAGATTGAAGAGTAAAACACATGGAAAATAATGATAGATAATTTTTATGGAAAGTCTCATTAATAAAATTACTAGTAAAGTTTGCAGGCCGGATATTTGCCGGCGCTCATACGGGTCCTGAATATAGAGGGTGGAACCATAGTAGCAGAGAACGTCATAATGTTTCATCAACGTGCACAATGACAACCTGGACGTTGCCACAACGTTGCATCTACGTCCAAGCACAACGTTATCAGTCGACGTTGAATCAACGTGCATGGCGTTGAATAACTGAGCTTTACCGAGTATTAAATCAGTTAATGCCCGATCCGCTCATCCCCCATATTAGCCCCCACCTAATTCACCCCATTTATGACACTCATAATATGCCCCGATGCCTCAAAAAATTCCTCTCCTCCAAAAGTGACTGGTCGTGGGCTACGTACTTGCTGTTAGAATCCCCATTTCCCACGTCCCCCCACCTGCAGTCCTCATAACATAACTGTATTAGTCGCCAACCAGTCTATAAACCCCTACATTTGTCGTTTCATATGTCTCTAATTCCTCCTTGGTTCAATCAAAACCTTCACCTCCTGCTTCACATCCTTCATCCTCCCCCTCCCTTTCAAATTCGGTCTAGGGTTTAATATCTATCGACCTAATCGGAGGAAAAAATCCTAAATGCAGGAACCTCGCCCGTAATTATGCCTTAGTGTTCTGTTATGTGCCAAACCTATTAAATATGCAGAAAATAAATTCATTTAACCACCATGACTACACTACCCTTCTTGTAAAGTTTAATTTAGAGATATTTCCTTTACTTCGATAACAGTAACTGGCTTATATATTCCTATTGGCAGCAGTGAAGCTTTTTTTGCTTTATTTATTTAAGAGTTAAACATAATAGAATTTTGCAATTCTAAGTGTAATAATTATCACTTAAGTCATGGAATGAGTTAGAATTGAGTAGGAAAGTGGGCGAGTAGCAGCTCAAGTCTAATACACTAATGAATAACCCTTACAACAAGTAGACTTTCAGCCGAGTAACTGTAATCAAGACTTAGAATTTTTCTATGTACAGTATGAAGGATGTGAGGTAAAAATTGGTAATTAGAAAATAAAGGCAATGTAATTTCACTATTGGAGGAGTTTGGATGGTAAAAGTCACAGCAGGTGGAACAGCTGACAAACGGCAATGTATATACAAAATGATTTCATCCTAAGTGCAATCACACCAATATTTTGGCACCTGCTCGTTGGAATCTTTGGGTAGGTGCATAACTCGAGCTCCTATGTTCATGTCCTCATGTAACAAATCCTTAATACTCACATCACGTATATGCTATCTTGGTAGATCCTTGCCTTACGATACTAGCAAATAGCCTTACAACGTATTGCGAGCCTGATACTGGGTCAGTACATAAACCTTTGCTTACAACCGGACTGCGCCAAAGCCATCTGGTCATATTTAACGTATGAAAGTGAAAAGCTGCAGAGCTCTTTACACGTTAAGGATATCTCTTTTGAACTTACGAGTGGTCCACACTTCCAGTAATGCAGAACGAACAGAGTAACCTCAAAACCAAAGTAACTTTCATGATTTTTGTGAACAATGGACGTCTAATTATCTCGACTGGAATAATAATTAATTGTACATATTTTTCATGGGCTGCGTAATTTCAAAACGCAAGGCAGATTTTCATGTACATACAAGTTCTACAGTGAAAGGATAAAACCCATTAACATACACAGCACCTTCAACTGAATCGACTTAATTACTTTCATTGGTGCCATTAATACAGCATTGCAAGAAGGCCTAAACAAATTGCGTTCGACTACTTTGAACAACTACCTGTAATTAATACTTCAAGTGGAAGACAATGAACTTAGTTGGAATAGCAGAGATATTTGTACTATTGGGTAGGTTTAATTTAGAAACACTAAATAGGAAACTATTTCTACCTTGGTGTAGGTACTAAATTTACCATGCACACGGCTTAGTCCCAGAAAATAGTGGTTAGCCTCAGCCAATAACCATTCCACAGAAATGTGACGCAGTAGACTGATTTTCTCTTATTACCTCAAATTTTTTGTACGGGAGAAAATTAGGAAAAATGGATGCTATTAGTTCTTTATTACTTAAATGTTCTCTTTACAGTTTAGAGATTCATTTCATCTTAGTTTTAAAGAAGCTTGCAATACTAATGGAGCCACTCGTTCCAAGGACTGCCTAGCCGACTGCCTCCTCCATTATCATCCTCCACTTCAGGTCCTCCATCACTTCCAGCACTGCCCGAAGCAGAGGATCTCCAAGGATCGAACAACTATGCCTCGCTCTTCTCCACTGTAGTGTCCAACCGCATGACTAACAATAAGGTAACCTCCGATGGCACTGGTGCACCGGAGCTGAAAAAGGTTGAGCCACCGAGACAAACTGTCGCGAGTCTACACTAACTCACCGCCTTCCAGTCCTCTCCCTCTGGTATGATATCGGTGGTCCTTCACAAATATGAAAGCTGCAAGATAGAAGAAAAGGAGTTAACGCAGGCAGTAGTTAAATGTTTCCTTGAGTCTTTCCCTATTTCTGGTAGGTTCAATGTGAATGTTCAAGAACAATGCAGTTATGAGAGTGTTTTTTTTAAACATTAAATGCTATTTTAGAGCTTTTTTGTTCAGAAAAGTTCCTCCTAATGCTAATTTATTTCCATTTATAACATTTACCCAGAAAAAAGAGGAAGAAAAAGCTGAACTTGCATAAATGATATTTAGTGATAAATTAAGATTGAACTGGCCAGGGTTGGGGTTAAAAATTGAAAGGAAGTGTATAATGTGTAAGCTTAGTAATAATGGTACCCAAAATTATCTCAATCATTCCACTTTTTGAGTTATTAAAACATAATTGATATTTTGCTAATTTCATGAAGAAGCAAGAATAGTGAAGTAGTGTTTGATTCAATATTATCTTTACTTAAAAAATTGTCATTAAATTGAAATATAATGTGATCAATTACATCTTCAACGTTTTTCAAACAATTCTCGAAAACATCCCTTACATCTATGATGAACCAACATATATTGATAGTTCCTGATACGAAACATTCATTTAAGGGCAAATCAACCTTCGGAAATATTCGTTAAGTGATCAAGTTTGAACCCAAAAAAATATTCCCAGGGCAATGATGAAATTAACTTCAAATATGATTTTAAGCAATTAAAAATAACTTTGCAATCAAGTGGAGGACCTTGTTGAATTTTCCCTAAAAGAATTAGTAATAATGTTCCAACAACGACCATCCACGTATGGATATGTTAGATCCGAAACTAATTATCATGAATCTTAATTAAATAATGAATTGCTTCACAGGGTCATCAATTTCGCATTACTGAAGGTGTATAAACAAGATTATTAATTTGCATGAAAAGATTCACGCCGGAGACTGGACGCTGACCGAAGCGGAGGACCTCGTTGACATCGTGGAAGGACTGAAGGACCCTTCCTTGCTCACCTCCAGTGGATCATCTAACCACATGTAGGCACGCCCTATTGGCACTGGTACAGTAGATGGCTTGAGATGCCAGAAGTTTATGTCAGCAGCTGTTCAAATTTTCGTTAGTGTGAGGAAATTACGAGTTTAATGAAGAATATGTTCAAATTGGCTACATGTATAAATCAAAGAAAAATTTATTCATAAATAATAAATTTTTGTTGGATGCTTTAGTCAGTTTTACCGCAAACAAAACATTTATTGAAGAAATAATTACATGCACACAATGAGACAACTCATAAACTGCTCAATCAACTTCAATGAAACATAATATCTTGCTGGTTTGAGGTTTGAAGCACTTCTGACAGAGTTAAATCTGGTTTTGGGTAAAAAGTTGGCAAGGTGACTGGATTTGAACTCAATTTACCTCAACGCTATATTATGGTATTAGTTAGATAGGAGATTTTCCAAGACTAAATCAATGCACTTAGTGCTTGTGATGTCCTTTCTAATACAATTGTCCTTAAGCAAATGTTAATGAATAATATAACCTTCATAAACGAAGTTTTTATTATACTCCCATAAGTGAATTATGCATAACGTCACGTTTCATTGTATCGTATTCTAAGTGTATTTTGTTCTATTTTTTCACAGTTTTATGACATCTTTACCATTAAATATTGTATTATCAATTTGCTAATAAATTTAATTAGTGAAAGGAAATCATATCTTCACTGATATGTCAAATTATTCCGACAATCGACAACCATTAGGGACATTATTTATTCGATATGACATTTCTATTTATTGTTGAACATTAACACAATGGCGAAAATCACAGTTGCTGGCTCACCACGGTCCATCTCCCACTACGTCCAAGGGCTAGCTTTGATCGCCGTCCTAAATGAATAATTAGCGAGTAAAATATTGCATAACAATGTTTAGTGGGTAATGCGATGATTAAAACAAAATTTGTGAATACGGAAGTGTAAACTGCTATGATAAAAGAAGAAAGTAATTCCCCCAGCAGGGAATCGAACACCACACCTTTGACTTCAATGGGTTTTTACGTACACAGACAATCAGATAGTGTGAGGTAATATAAACTGAGAAAAAAGGCTGGAGATATTTTTCTTGATAATAACAAGTCTGCATGCTTCTTGCTCCTTGTTCATTCCATGAATTGCTTCACTAAACTAAAATGTTTAAGTTTTACAAGGACATGGGTATATTGTGATGCATGGCAATGGATAGAGACGAGATAGAAAATGGGAATAGATGTTAAGTGCAGTATTTAAGGCCTCGAATATAGACATTTCATGAAATTCTTGTCTCACGCGAGTCTCTCGTCCGGCTATCTCCACCACCACTCCCGCTGCGGTCGGTTTGAGAACGCTAGTTTATATTTTAAATAACCAAAAAAAGCTCTTTTCTTGACAAGAATTGTCTTTTGAAAATATGTCTTGGACTACTTAATACCGTTGGGTATCTTTCTCAATTGTTTTATACTAAGCGGATTTGAATTTTTAAAAATAAATTTCTAACGCGCTCTATGGGTCTTAGTGCAATTCTTTGTTTTTGATATTTGTTTTAAAGCCAGCATTTGATTTTTATTTTAGTTACAAACTAACAATGTACGATCTATGTAGTGGCTCTAAATGTACATTTAAAAAAAGAACTCTCCTTTGATGCAAGAAATAATTTAATATTTAATAGTTTAATCGAGTTTTATTAAAAAGTCAAAACATAACTTTTGGAAGAGAATCCATTTTGAATTGTCCCGGAAAGATTATGTACAAAAGTTTCTTTTAAAAATGATCGAAACGTTTTCTTAAATTGCTTTCGTGGTAAATAATTTTATCTAAAAATATCATTTTGGGACGGTTTGTCGTTAACTTTTCAATAGCAAATTAATAAAATTTTACTTACCAAGGCTAATATTAGTGGTCTATAAATTACCTACAAGTATCCTATGACATCAATTCTTTAAAAATCTCATATTGACTTATAGATTTAGGAAACTGGTTTTGGGCAACTTTGGACGCACGTAGCACCGAAATGACACCGAATTTAGAGTTTCAAATATACTGGGGGATCTCCTTTCATCCCTCCCCCCTCCTATTACGTAAAACAGGTCCCATCCATTCCTTAATTACATTCCTGAAATCTATTATTTTCTCTTTTTTGGGCCATTAGGACTAAATCATGAGGAAAGCAATGAGAAATTGTGTATTTTGTAATAAAGGACCAAAAATGAATAGTAGAAAAGAAAAAAACAGCAGTTTTACTCTGTTAAATAAAATTAATAATTAGGATGGTAGATATACTTGCAAAACTGTGTCAAGTGTATTGCATTATGGCTTGCAGATATGGACACTTGGAAAGCAGGAAGGAAGAAAATAAGTCGTGCAAATACCGATCATCTCTTGAAGCACTTTTGGGCAGACAAATTTGAGAGGAGTAGGCCAAGCCTCGAGACGCCATTTACTTGTGAGGGACATACAAAAATGGAAGTAAAAGGGAAGGTCCCTTGAGGAGATAAGACCCCGAAATATGAAACCTCAAAATAAATGTAATTCGCAAATTTTCCCATAGCATACGAAGCACCAACTTGCAGTTAATTCTTAGTGCATAGTAATAATGTTTTTGCATTCTGTCGATTCTGGTGGTCCGCATGCACCTGCGATCCCGATAAGCCATTGTCCTGTCAGGTTTCGCAGGAGCCAAACCACCAGAGCTTGCAACACACATTCCCTGGGCAGCAGATACACCCATGCCCCGGGCAGGCGAAAAACCGATCCAGGCGGGGCTCAAAACCGCGACCCTATTATTATTAGGAGAGGATTTTACCCCGCCGCCACCATTGCCGGCGTTAAATTAACATTTGATTTCACTAAGGCTACAGGAGCGAAGTTTCGGGGAAACCTTATTGATTTCAGTGAAAACTCCGTAATCATAAATTCTGCTTCCTGAGTAGTGAGTATTATTAAAAGGAAAAATATTTGGAAATAATCAAGGATTCTAGTTGTTTACTATAGCTGTGCGAGTCAGACGATACCATGGCATTATTGAAAAACGCACACGAAGTCTTTAGATTAAGGGCAATACGATTACATAATTACAATGAAAAATAATTGTTAATAACTCGACCGAGGCGCATATCAAAAATAGTAATGGACGAAAGAATATTTACCTTCCATCGCACGACCAAATAATCATGCTCTTTTGCGCCTGCCCCCCAGTCTCTTGCCTTGTGCAGCAATACTCCTCCAGTCACTTCCCGCTCTATATCTCCGATGATCGCACTGAAAAAAATAAGAAGCCGCGTAAATTCACATTGAACGTAAATTATACATTCGTAAGTTACCTTCGGCAACCGTGGAGAATGAGCAATAATCAAGTTTGTATTAAGATTCATCTTAGCTAGTTTTCTTCTCGTCACGTTTTTACACAGTGCAGTTATAGTTCCGTGTGTCAACACTTTCGTTTTGCGAAAAAATATATCTAGTAGCTCTTAAGTCAAAATAGGCTATAACTTATACGAATTGAACTAGAGCCAAGTATTTCAGGTATTTCATGCCTTTCCTTGCAAGTTTGAAATAAAGATCCTGATACTAACTGTACATACGGGGCTGTAAATAATGTGATTTTGGAATTTCTTTCACCAAAGTTACAGCAACGGGCTTATTGCAAATAGTCAACAGATATCCAACTTTTATTGAAAATGACACCTTGAAGAGTTCTATGCGAGCGCAGCAAGTACTTTGCATATCTCCATTTATTCTGTAACCTTGAAATACATACCAAGAGCAATCGCTACATACGGGGGGTGATTGTCCCCGTATAGACTGGTGATGCGCGAGGGTTGAACCATCCCTTGTGGAGCTGAGATATAATATGGTTTTCTCACTTATTAAGGTGCCGTGTTCGTGCCAATTCATGTTAGCGAATATCAGCACATCTCAGCACCCATAAAACTAATATTTTGTTTCCATTCACTGCGTTTACAAATTACGTAGTACGCAGTCACGCGCACGGGTGCGAAGTGCACGGGAAAATTACCCGTGACAAATTGAAAAATGTCAACACTAAATTATTCTATGACCTTGTAGAATCTGTGTCCGCTACGATCATATGTCACGGCGAGAAATTTCCCGAGATTTCGGCACGTTCAGTGAATTTTCCCGAGAATATTTTAGTGCGTCTCGCAGAAATACGATATTGAATCGTAATGTGAATGGGATGGACACTATGAATTTATATCCTGCAACACTTTTCCGGCTCGAGGGGCCAAACTAGAATTAATTCGTGAGGTTTCGTCCAGGGAAGCACTATCCCGTATTCCTTACGTATGATAGGCCCATGATAGTTCACCTCGACAGAAGTAGGCTGGGAGTTAGGAGTTCGCTAGGATTAAGTTTTTATCTTTTAAAAAGTCTTATATAGAAATGAACTGCATATTCAGCTCCAATGCTACTGCAGCTTTGTACCGTCAATTAGTGTTAAATGTTTTGGGGAAGCATTAATTCTGTCGGTGACAACACAAGCGAGTATCCATCATTGATTGGTTAAGGACATTCCGTATGATACTGGTGCCTAGGGACATGCTAAAATACATTTTGACATCAACATGACAAGAGTTTGAGTACATTAATGGTATAAATAGGTTAGATATACCGGAATATAAGAGAAATGTGCTTTGATTAGCCTTGCGCAATCAAAATCTGTAGCATTGAGAAAGAGCACAATTCTTTTACAATTTCACTGCAGTTTATGCATCTTCAAGAATGAGTCGTTGCATAAAAGAGATCCGTTAAAATACGCGTCTTGTTAGATAGGGAGAAGGCTTGTTAATCAGGAAGGATTTCTACAAAGAGAATATGAAAAATTTTAATTACATAGTACGATTATTCTATGAAGATGTTGTAAAAGTACGAAAGAAAGATTGCTCGGGTTTCCTGGCGCTACCCTATGAGGTACCGAGCCAGCTCACTGGAACCCACTTCCGGCATTCGTCAAAGAGGAGACGAAGGCCGATGGCCGGTCCATCACGCAACTCATGCAGGTCTCCAACAGATCTCTGCAGAGAGAGACGTCATACTGTGCCATGTTACAGTGCCCTTCAAACAAGGGAAACACTGCCTTCGGAAAAAAGAAGTAAAGAAAAGTGATTGCGGAGTTTACATTTTTATGGAATTTCGATAAAATTTTGAAAAGAGACTTAACATTTTCAGCACGACGGAATATGAAGTACTCTTACGTTCTTCATACCCCACCGCGAATGTAACAAAATATCAAGCAATGCAATTCAGTGCTTGATACTTTATTACATTAACGTAACGGAATATTAAGCAGTCCACTTGCGCATAATACCTCGTTACGTAACGACGATTCTCAGACCTATACCTATGTATATTGTGTGTTTCGGTAATTTATTGTAACCAGTCACTAATAGCCTACCTATATTTCATCGGCTAAAATCACTTTTATTTCTCCCTCCAATTCTCTAAGTGAAGTTTGTGACCCTTAAGCCACGTCGGTGGCCCTACCGCGAAGGATGCCTTTCCTGAAACTAACGTAAAACCCTACACACTTCACCTGTGTGCGCAAAATAGATGGATAGATGGGAGATTGCGCGAAAGAGCCCTCTATCCAACTTCAAGCGCACGGAGAGGAGTCGAATCCCTACCTGGGTATTTACGGCAAGGTCCACCGGTGGCAGCACTGCGTCGCTCTCCATCGGCGATCCCTCGGTGCACACGCATATCAAACACTTTGCACCAATTCACAATCACTAGAATGGCCATGCACTTTATAGAAATCACAGTAACACTTTCTTCGTTACACTTCACACACCAATGCTTGGGCGAAGTACCTTCTTTCTTCAAAGGAAACGGCCGTCTCCTTCAGCAGTAATGGTGGCGATGAGTGTTTAGTTTACGTAATGTTTTTAACATTGTGTGATTAGGAGTGTTTGTGGTTATTCTTAAAGCAAAATTGTGGCAAGTCAGCAATGAAACGGGCACGAGGAGTAATAAATCCCAAAATAAGTATCAGTTAACGGATGAACATTAAGAATACGGCCCATTTTAGGCATGGCAACAAAAGTTTAAAAGAGACTGATCTGAAGAATCGCGTCGAATTGAGATATTGAAAGAAGAGGGCAAGATACCGGGTCACGAATAAGAGATGATGAATGTTAGGAATATAATATTATAGCAGAGGAAATTTTTGGGAAAGTTGCAAATGAAGATATTAGAAAGATGGCTCACAGGAAAAATATTAGGAATCATTTAATGACTTCCTTTTAGAATTACATTTAATGGTATCTCAAATAACAAATTAAAAGCCTGTACACCATGGATTGAGATTGCGAGTAGCATCAGAGAAGAAAAATCCAGAGGACTGGTAGAGTCGAGGAAAGTGTGAATATTTCAGCGCAATTTTTAAAACCCTAGGCTGAAAACATATGGGGTTACAGGAATTTGAATAAGTGAAACTGTCTGAAGATGGTCAAGCCTTGATTTCCAATCAAACTAACAAACAGCCAACGGCGCAACACTGAGAAAATCTGTCTTAGTGTTGCAAAGGGTGCAAGTAAGTTTACAGCTCTGGCGAATGCGAATCGGAATCATTTGCTTTTAAAATAATTTGAACATTCAAATTTTAACTTCCCTACTTACAGTAGGGAAGAAAGATTAGCAACAAAAGAATCTCCTCTGAATGCGTACGCCATAGAAAAAAAAAAGGAAACCTTGTGTGGGAATGTTTAGTTAAAACTAGCACCAAAGAAGAAAGCCTATGTGACTAAATGTGCGGTTAGTGATGATCCTTCACTGAGAGCCAGTCCTGTATAATGAGCAAGCACTGGGTGACCCACGTGATAAGTAGAGAGAGTTCAGAAATGAAATCGCAGGAAGAAATAATCGAGAATCAAAGGAAACCAGTAACAACCTGCATTCGTTACGAGTGTAATTGGTTTCTTGGAAATCAGCCAGTGGAAACAGTTGAACTCTGAAAGAGAGAAATAAAATCATTCAAGCGTATTTCAACTATGATACGAAAGTTACAAGTTAAAAAATGGTGGTGCTTAATGAAGAGACTTTTTGCAAATTTCGTACGTTGAAGTCACCGAAAATATAATTATAATGCTCAACGCGTAAATGCTGCGACTATCAATTAACTATTCAAAAGGCTCACATATAATTTAACATTATCACACTACATTTTACATTTGATACACTCACCTCTTCAACGGCGGATGGCAGCTGCTGTTCCTCGCTCCTGACTTCCGAACACAAGACTATTTCACTAATTTCACAAACCACAGCCCTAAACATCTAACACGTCCTCTTCATAGTGAGCCCCGGAACAGAGAGAATTGTTAGTGGCGACGATTCACCTTATATACGATGAAACGGCGAGAAAGAGGAGGGGGAGGGGGTCGTAGTAGGGGTTTGGCATTTTCAGGCAAGGTCTGCTTTGCACGTATGCAGAGAGCGTAAGGTGAGGAGGTCAAAAAGGTTGTTTATCCGAAGTGAAGAGAGGTAGGAGGGGAACAGTGCACTTTGTAGACTGTGAATGAGAGAGGGTGGTGGAGGGTGAGATAAGAGGAGATACGGGGAGGGAATGGCCCCCAGAGGCGGAGACCCGCATCGAGGTTCGAATGGGGTACTTTAAGGCCCACCGCTCAGTCGTCTCGACGAAACTCACCGCCCGTCTTAACTCGTCCACTTTTCATAAGGCCGTAGTTGACTGCGGAAATACAACCTGTCAGGTACTGTTTCGGCGTGGCGAAGCCCGAATCTCGTGCGGTTTAAATCGTCAAGGTCACGCAACTACGTCAATGGCAATGAAAGTGTGAATGCGAAGAAAGTCGTTGGGCCGTATTCGTGTAAGTGAACGTATATGATAAGTCAACTGGCCAGCAGACTTCTATTAAATAATTAGTTAGCTAAAGTAGCCAAC
Source organism: Pyrrhosoma nymphula (assembly GCA_963573305.1). Taxonomy (NCBI): domain Eukaryota; kingdom Metazoa; phylum Arthropoda; class Insecta; order Odonata; family Coenagrionidae; genus Pyrrhosoma; species Pyrrhosoma nymphula. Next base: position 106,499,648 of record OY754332.1, on the reverse strand, counting down.
GTGAGCCCAACTAAAATATCTATTAGGATCTGAATAAAAATATTTCACTTGTGAATGAATGTAATTTTAGAAACTTTTTTAACTTTGGACAATATTCGCATTATCGCATTATTTTTTTATATACAATGCACATTTTTTCATTGTTATGCATCCGATCCCACCTTTTTTGCGATCTCTTAGAAAATCACGTTTCCAAATCATCTTTCCGATTATTCCGTTGTCGTATCTAAATCACTGTTTTTTATTTATAATGGAAAAATATAAAGAGTACTTGTAATTGTCCTCATCGCAAGACGGACACTTATGGAATTATCTTAAAAATGTGCGCCAACGTGAGCTTGAAAAACGTCAACGTCAAACTATAAGTTTTACGTTGACTTTTATACACTTTTACAACGTAAAACTTCGTTTACGTTGACTTAACTGTATATAAGTAAAATTTTCCGCTTGATTGATAACATTTCACGTAAGAAATTTCAATAATTTTACCATATCTTCCACTTTCAATTGCATATTTTTTTATTTTTGCGATTTTAACCAATATGATTTTTCCGCCTGTAAGAAAATCATGTATATAATTCTCTGATTTTTCGTTCCCATCGCATGATTGCAATAAAAATATGTTTATTTTATGTGAGGAAAGTTGTGAAATGCTGGCTTGAAACCTAAAATTGACGCGTTGCCCCCACTTTTTCATTTCGTTTTAGTTCAGAATATTGCAGAAAAACAACCCAATATAGTTTTCGCATTTTGTCATTCTCCGTAGGCCTGCTTACTGAGATGTTTTTATTGCTCAGGATACTACTTAAATTTTGTTTCACTACTTCATGATAAGGATATATGCGTTATGCTTGATAGCGTCCTACGTTTATACGCTTTCAAAGAAATAGCTTTAAGTGTCAACTTTATTAGTACTATTAAATGAAGACTTAACTATATTCCTCTTTCAATGACTACTGTAGACTATTTACTCTGGAGTTCCCTAGCGTAGGATAGGCATGATATTCGTTTTCATCCAATTATATGCCTATTCTCTTTTCTTTCAGGGTCGTCGAGCTCAATGCACTACCTTATTTGATTTTCAATTTTGAATTTATGAGGAAACTTGATCTATTTTAAGTCGAATGGCAGCTGAGAATCACTGTAGTAAAGAAGAAATAGAAAAATAACTGTGGTTATAAGTCCTTTCCTGTTTCAAGTCCCATAGAGAATACTCATGAATATGAGCTGAAAAAGTCTCCCACGCAAAATTGGCGAGAACTGTGGTGATTGCTACGTGGTGATATCATTTACTTCCAAAAGTGATATGATTTGTTCTGCGGAACCTTTTAAAATAGGATGAAGGCTGATGCTGAATAATTTGTGTTCCCCTCCCGGTTTGATACAAAATAGTCAAAATATTTCTATATCACTAAATATTCAAAATATCTCTCTAGAAGAAGACATCATTTTTTTTCATCCTTCCCTTCCTACTTTGTTAGATTAATTTGGAATGACCAATTGCTGCAAAATCAATAAAAAGTATATTCAAAGGGTTTTGATCAATAAGAAATGTGAGTTCTATGACCAATATTTTTTCGATTTTAAGGATCGTGGAACCAACTGTTCTCTTTTCCAAGATAGGGATTTAAACAGAATGAATGTGAAAACCCTCTGTTTCGATGAAAGAAAAGTCTTCAGCGTAGGAACAAAGTTAATTTTCCGGGTATTCCTACTAAAGAGAACATTGTTCTTCTCATTGAACCAAATTCTGAGTATGTTGACTATCTACTAATATAACTACGCTCCGACTTAATAATTTTTAAGTCTCGGTCACGACGATGGAAATTCAAACGCGCTAAAGTGATGGACTAATTGTCCGGATCGGTGATGAACTCCCGTTCGCAAGTCTGCTCCGAGCGCGTTTCGTGCCGGCCACGAGAACGGAGGCACATTACATAACCATGTATGCATTCGAAACGTTCTATTTAACTCTCACGTACGCATCAACCGAAACCAGGATATAATGACTAGTTTTCCTTATGAATAACTCCGCAGGTAAGGTAAAAGGCAGCTTCTCGCAAAGACACTCATGGCAGTTCATCGGTAGGTTAGATAGAATGCGAATTTGAATGCAATTGCATTTGCAGGAACTTTAATTATTTCTCTGTGAGAATTTCCATGGATATTCTCAATATTCCATGAAGTCCAGGAGGGAGGGAATACATCGATGGGATATTTAAGACATGCTCAACTGTCACTCAGATATCTAGGGATATGAATTTGAACTGAAGCACAGTACATTGCTGGCTTAAATGCTCCAGGGAGGGAGATGAGACGATGGCAACACGACAAAGAAGCGGGGACCAAGATGAACGTCTCGAGATGATGACAGCAGCACTCTTTAACACCCTAATGGCAATTATCTTAATGTTGGGGGGCGGCTGTAAGGAAGAGGACATAAAACTTAAATTACAGCACCCGAACAATGAAAAACTGCCTCCATGAAGCCAGTTTGAGAAATTTCAGACCGGCAAGAAAAACAATAAACGAAACTTAACTAATTAAACGGTGGTTTTAGATTTTACTCATTCAAATCTGGATATAAACCAATAATATTGCAATATCGTAGCTTTTATCGATGATAAAACTTAAGTAGCGTTGAGCTCACTGGACCCGAATCTATTACAAAACGTTTGCGAGTTATTGGTCGAGAAATGGTGAATATAAATATTTACTCTCTTTGCTTCTAGTTAAAATTAATAATTTTCTAAAAAAAAATAACTTCCATCTTCAGTAAATATCTTCAACTAAACTTTTTTATGGCTGCTGGAATGCATGATACCCCAAGTAAAATTATTTAAAGGGATTACGTTCTCTACTTAGGAGCATAATAAGTCAACAATTAAAAAAAAGCAATCGGTCATAAGAAAGCTAAAATATTATTCTTACTTTCTGATTTTGGCTATTTATGCGTAGTTAATAATTCATTGGGCATTTACGGCCTATTAAGTTGCGTAATCATTGAAATTCTAACTCCATCCTTGAAAAATGCATTGAACCTACGTTGTTTTCACGATCAAAAAAGGAAACCCTCTTTATTGGTGGTATCTTGTCAAACATCGCAGGTTACAGCGAGAGCAATGGTCAACGGTTGAATACCAGGACCTTGACAGAGTGCGAGAGGAAGAGCGAGGCTCAGAGGAGTAAGGAAGGGAATGGAAAGAATGCAGAGGAAACATTTGCGAGAGCGAGAGAGTTCAATGAAACGTTTCAAATGCATGCAAGGTTATCTAATATGCCTCAGTTTGAAGGCCAGTGCGAATAACACTCAAAAGCATGCAAGCGGCCAGTAACCCGTCAATGATTTCGACGATGAGTTCTCTTCTCGACCAGACCTTACTGTGTTCGAATTTCCCTCGTCGTTGCCGACACCTAGGAATAATATGTCATCAAGAAAGAAGCTCATTTTTCTAAGGAGAGATTTAGCGGTTCTCCGTTTGTTGGCAAAATATTTATTTCCCCCCAAGTTCGTCACACTAATGATTAGGATAATTTTTTAATGCTCACTTTACATGTTACCTTTCGATTTACCTTCCACAGCACAAAATGCGTGCGCGAGACGGGATTAAATGCCAACAGCATGGACTTGTCAAGCCGACAACCGAGAATGGTATTCAGTTGTAGTCAGTTATATCCTGCGTTCTATGTTTTCTTTGACTGTTTATATTCTTGATGTTTAACATTTTAAAACGCAGGTATGGTAATAGAAGCAGGGAGCTACTTTACTGAGTATCCAGTAAATAGTGAATCCTTTCTCCAGGGCACGAAAACAAGAGATTTAACAGGTCGGATGGAGTGTTTGCAATAATCAAATGACTTTAAAAAAGCACTGCTAATACATCACATGATAATTAATTAGACATTGTCGGAAGTGCCATGGAATAAAGCAACTAAAGGTGTTCGAAGGAGCAAATGTTTTCACTTTAAATACCGCCCAAATGTGACAAGGAAATTGCACTCCAACTTGAAACTCAAATTTCAACATTCATGTAAGAAGACACAAAGGGCACACTATAGTGAAATCGGATACGATTTAAATCTTCGTTCTTTTAACTGGGGCACCGAGATTTTAAAAAAATCAATAAATCGATGCCCCAGTCAAGTAAAATTCAATTCGCTTGCACTTCTTTCAAAAACCCATGCTGCCAGTAATCCACCCAGAAGAAATGAAGTGATAGCTCTTTGGGCTGTCAGCCTTCCTCCCAGCGGAGGCAGTCTCCCTCCAAGTCAATGATGAGGATGATGGCACCAGTGAGGATTAACAGGAAGAGAGTAGTTGACAACAGACATAAATTTGCTTCATTTATTTAGAGACAAGCACCATCTATTTCTCATTACATCTCATTCAAAACTTACATTTACCGATAATTACCTCAATAATAATCTTTAATATTTCGCCGATGACGACTCGCAATGTAGGGGTTGGGGTTTAAGGAACGCGATCGTTGCCCTGGAGGGTGGGGGTTGTTCTCATGGGCATGGGGGATAGGAGGGGGCGATAAGAGGGGAGGATCAGGTGGAGAGGGTTCGCATGCAGGAGACGAAGGGCGTATGAGGTGATCCACACCTTCGCTGAGCAGTTCTTCGGAGCACGGAGCCCAGCAAGAAAAGGGAAAGCCAGGTGATTGGAATGGAGCATTCAACATGTTTCGAGGGCACAGGAACCTACGACGGTGGCGAGAGTCATGGCTCAAGTGACCATATTTTTCGTGGAGCCTTTTTTTGGCCTATGATGACTGACAGCGAGTGGAAAGGACGGATGTTGCTCACCTTGATGTGCGTACCTTTCCTACGAGTCACTCGTATGCCGGCGGCATGAATATGTTTATTGAAGTGTAAACTTCTTTTGGCCCATTGGGTACTTTTGGCATGGTGGAAAAAGAGCAAACTCGCGTCACGTGCAGTCAGATTCTTCTCTCCGGGACCCCGCTTAGCATGCCGAATCTAAACTCATGAGAACGCTCGTTTTATAACAGAATAGTACGGCGTAGAGGTTAATGTCGTCGTCCCATGTACCGAAGGTCACAGGATCTATTCTTATTGCTGGATTCTTTTTTTTGAGAATTATTTTGAAAATTTGAATCGTTTCTTGACAATTTCTTTCAGATTTTGTTCTGATCTTCTCAAAAAGTTTTTTTCCGACAAATTTGTTGGGGAAAAATGATTTTTATAAAAAATGGGTGTAATAAACTAGATGCTAATGCCAAAAGATAAGAAAATGTTTTGCCTCATGCGGAAATTTGTACAGTTATGCGAATGGCTAATGAAAAGCAACAAGCTATTTTGCTACATGTGATTCACCATTTACTGTCTGATCAAGAAAGTCCTTTACAGATAAAGTGGTTTTCTGTTATTCGGAAATATACCAATAGAAAGAAAATAAAATACATATTCTTATCTTTTCAATCTGATTTCTTATTCCGGTCGAAATTCCAAACTTTTTGCTAAAACAAGGATTTTTTGCTATATTTTAGTGTTTTTGAGGCATCGTCCGCATAACAAGCAGTCGAGATTCCGTGTTTGACGTTGTGTAGGGTAGGCCTAACTTCTTTATTGGATCTCAAATGTACTATTATACTGTTTGTTCACATTGGTATAAAGTCTTTATTGAAAATATATAAAAAAAAACATTCCTTTTAGTCTCCTTTTTCCCGACATTAAACACAGATTTTACATTTTTACAAAGATTTTATTTACCCTATTAGTCATTTTTTAACACAGCTTTTGATGATTTTTATATACCACTTTTCGGTGTCCCTACCTATACGTAAACGATAGGGTGATTTGAAAACATATCTGAAATTAGCAATAAATGGCAAAATAAAGTTTAAAACTGTGACTCCAATTTGAGCTTAAGGTCGGATTTCTAATGTAATGATGTGATAAGGAAACGAAAATTTCACTTTTATTTTAATGTTTGGCCACATAAGCATCCATTCCAGTCTTTTAGCAGTTTAATTTGCCTTTTTTTTCTATTTAATCCATGTTCAGAACCCAACAATTCCTTTATTATTGCTTAAAAATTACCAGGCTTAATTTTACTACAGTAATGATGTAGGACTCTGCTTAAAGTGCGTGGCATTATATTTGCGGCGCAAAAGCATGTCATGATACCAATGGTGCAACAAAAATGATTAGGTAAAAATTATGCAACTTCTACGGCGTGAAAGAAGTGATGGTTGACAAGGCGTTCTAGGATAGCTGTATATTGTTCTTCAGCTAAAAACTTAGTTTTTCAAAGACAGAAAGATAAATACTTGGCCTTTCTGTCAAACACATAACTAACACTGCAGGCATAATGGAATGTGGCGTGAGCGTCGGCAATAAAAATGATGCATTGGGAGGTTATGAGGGCGGTGTGCGCATGCGCCGAATTTTTAATAATGAAATCTTCCATGATTTATTACAATAAAATCTACCCTTGAGCACATATTTATGGCTTCATGAATTTTGACATTGAGATGCTTCCTTCCGAGGTGAGATTTTACAGCAATTTACAGTTTACTGTGACGTATCACATATGCCACCCGCACAACCAGGCTTCGACTCTTTTTTGGAAGGATTTGATCGAATCTTGAATCTATGGACTTGATCGAATCCTTGAATCCTGACCACATCATTAATTTATTTTCTACAGATTATTAGGTAAAGTGCAAATGCAGGATTTATATACTGTATGATAGAAATAATACTTTAAAGTCAGTGGACGGTCAGGAATTTTCTTTTTTTAAATATGATTACTGATAAACTAGATATCAGAGACTATTGACGTTTCTAATGGTAGTAGAACAAGTTATCTTCTACGCATAGGTAGGAAAAAAGTAATTTCAAATGCCAGTTTCATATCCTCTGTGATGGAATTAATACTTTAAAGCCTCTGGATGGCCGGAAATTTTATATTTTGAAGTATGGTTACTAAAAAACTAGGTAACACAGACCATTGACATTGATCATGGTACTAGAATTTATTTTCTACAGATAGGTAGGGAGAAAGTTGGTGCAAATGCACAATTAATTTACATTCAGTTTGATTGAAATACTTATTATGAGTTGGTGGATTAGACGGCGATATCATGCTGGCCATCAGTAAACATGATATTTGTAGCGTAAGATATTATTATGTGCCAACTTTCTGGTCTTAACTTTGTTGCATCTTAAAAGCAAAAATTTCATTATAACTTGGAAAAAATCCATATTTCTGGCCCCGCCCAATTTTGACCCACGATTTGACTAGTCCCGCTCCGGAGTTTGGGCTTTGATGATGGCCCAACCAAACCTGAATATTTTGGCCCATAGCTCGTAAACTCTTAGCTCGAATAGTAGATGAGGATAATCAAGGGAATCCCCCGCATTTGAGAAATCTGGAAGTCATAAAATATACCATGGTTAACCAAGGGCCATATAAATTCTGCTCAACTACTTTCACAATTAAGTTTTTTTGTGATGTTGTAAATAGGTTCTCAGAAATAGTAGTCCTATGCTATTTTTTATTTACATTATCATTTGTATTTATAATTGGTGGAAAATCGCCAATGTAGCTTTCGATATTCGAGGAAATATTATCCAGCTCGCACAAATCCCGTCTATTGACTTAAAACTTCTGTCAAATGACAGCATTTTAGAAGCTAAGTGTTGAGCTACAGACGTAAAGATAATATCAATAACCCATCAAAATACCAGTAAGAAGCCCATTGTGTGAGGAACCTACGAGTTCTTCTTCAACCGGCTCAAAAAATACAATTGATATTGTAAGGGATTTGTTATAATTTTCTCCAAAAATTTAGTAAAAATATATTCTACTTTAGAAATGCAAAACCGAAATCAATTAGTTTTCAAGTTTAATTAATGAGATTTTTCAGTTTTCTAGCATTAGTTAAGATGTCATTCGATTCTTTGCTTTCTAATATTACGTTAGGTATCATTCAACGAAAGTGCATTTGACTTTCAATTCCATCATTAAAATTTAAATCTAAGGTATATTCTCTCTGGCAGAATTCGCAAACGGTCCACGGGGTCGAGGACGGAGCAGCAATAAGACCCCAGCTGCTGGCTGGTACCGTTCAAAATAAGGTTTCGAGTTTCTTAGATGGTATGAATTAGCCTAATAAAGATGCATTATTCTTACAAAGGCTAAAATAACCGCGTGAAATCCCAGTTTAGAGCCTGTATTTCATCCGAGGATAGCGGGCTAAATACTAACTTGGCTAACAGTAGAAACCGTAAAATGAGATTGATTTTCCCGGATTAACATAATTTTAACGTGCATGGATGTCCTTTTCAATTGATATGGCTTGAAAATTGCCGTAACGAAGGTTATGGAAAATAGCGCTACTCAACACACACCGCGTCACAGCATTCTCCGTTGCCGGAGGGCAGATCCGGACTGGGACGCACGATCGAAAAATCGATTTTATTTTCGAGCGGACGGTCACAGATGATTTCTTCGGATTCACAATCTAAAAGCTTTTTTACTATCGTGATGAATGTATCTAAGTGTCCGTCAATGTCCATTTTTTATTTTGCTACATAAATGCGAAAAATTGACGAAAAACAGGGTCAGCCATTTTGTCCTGTAACGATGACAAATATGACAACTTTTCGCAAAAACTAAGTAATATTTAATGGAAAAGAACCGTTATACCAAATAATTTCAGTTTTTATTCCACAGCTTTACTACAAAAGGTTAGCAATAGCTTGAACTCGGTGATTTTCGTAAAAAAGTAAGGCGGGCGATTTTTGCGAAATTTGTCCAACTTTGAAAAAAGTAAAGCGGGCGATTTTTGCGAAATTTGTCCAACTTTGAGCCAATGTATATTGTTAACACGTATGAATTGTGACAAACGGCATGCAACATCATATGTACCAATCTACGGAAAATGACTATGCAAAGTTTTAACTTCCGGACTGAAAAAAACCTGTTTTAGGGTTTTGGCCAGTTTTTTTCGATTTCAGCGCACTGTGCGTCGGTTTTCTCTGGAAATCTCCAGTCAAGTACGTTGACAAGTAATGTAGAGCTGCATTAAAGATAGCTCAATAGCTAAATTGTTTAATAAATCTTTAAATAACAGCTTAATAATTGAAGACACCTGGTTTTGCTACTTTCACTCAGACAACTTTCGTTAAATGGAATGCCACCTGCCACAAACCTAGAGGTGGCGTCCAGGGTATTTTGTATATGAAGATGAATTGTAAATTGGTATGAATTTGATTGGCATGGTTTGGTATGAATTAAATTGAAATGGATACCAGAAAAAGGGCAGTAAAACTGGCCGCTTATATGTCCAAATTTCGTCTACTTAAATTACGGAACAGCATAAAAGTTTAATATACCTTTTAGTCTTAAAGTATCTTAAAGTTTAATGTAGCATCTAGTGTAATGCATGTTGGTGACTACTCACCCCCTGCCATACACCCTTGGCGGAAAGCAAACTTTGAAGAAAAAGTTTCACGACCTTTCGTGCAATTCAAGTCATAAGGAGTATCTGGTTTGTTCTTTCTCACTGTTCCTAGAAGATTTACGTTTTTCGATGCTAAAAAGAGTGCCAACTCCACGTAAGTGAACAAATTGTCCATTGTGATACTGCGGCCAGTGTTATATAGAGGCTCAATTAGATCTTTGACCACTCTAGTCCCTTTGTTCTTTTCAGCTCGCTGCCCAGGTAATTTCTAAAGTTAGCTATACCTTTTATGTACCTCCACATCACTGTCAATTTCTTCTTCAGTAGGCAGTTGGTCAAATGGCTCCTCCTCTACTTCTTCCAAATCATATTGTAGGTAGAATAAATTTTACTAATTTACCAATAGTTGTTAATTTAAATAAGTTAAACTTTAGCACATGCATCATAGTTGTGAGTGACCCTGTATATTTTTTATCTATAAATTTATGTACTTACATTTATAGGTGTTGCAAACAGAGAATATTCATCCATCAGTTGACTTCAATGGTTAATTGAAACAGCTGTCGCGCACAAGTATCTCTGGACACTGGGCGTCAAAGGGTGGTGTTGAGGGCAAGAGGCAGAAGGGGTGTGGGAGGAGAAATGGTTGGGGAAGATAAGCGGCTGTGTTATGCTAGCCTAGGTTTTCCTGCGTTGAGGACCTTCGGGCAGCGGGGGTGCAGCAGTTGTGATGAGAAAAGGGAAGGATTAGCAAGGAACGCATCAATTCTGGGTATTTTCTGAGAATTTCTATGGAAAATAGTAGATGGTTATGAGCAAGTCCAGGAGATCATATTGATGAGAAAGCAAGTGATTTGGAGGGAAGGTTGAGCAAGGGAGTGGAATGGCAATAGGGATCGAGATAACTTTTTCTTGGAATATGTTAATGGCTCACTTCTGTTTCAGTCACCGGGATTTTTGGTGAAAAAGAACGGGTTAGAAAAAGGAGGCATTGGAGATGTTATCACTAGTGGAATAGTTCGTGGAGTGAGATGGTGAACAAGGGGAAGTGAGACCCACGCCTAAGCAAGTGAGGAAACAACGTTCACCGGGCGTACCCTCTCACTTGCTTGGCGGTGGTGCTCAACAGGGAACTTCATCAATAGCCTGGACTTGCTGATCACCATCGACTATTGTGCATAGAAATTCTCAGAATATATACTATGTTCATGTTTTCCTTGCTAATCCTTCCCTTTCCTCTTCTCAACTGCTACACCCCCCGCTGCCTAAAGGCCATCAGAGCAGGAAGACTCCGGCCAGCCTAACGAAGCCCTTTATCTCCCCCAACCCATTCTCCCTCCCACACCCCCTCTGCCTCCTACCCTCAACACCAACCTTCGATGCCCGGTGTCCAATCCCTCTCTTACCGGTACGCAACTCAATTTGTACATATGCTGACGTGAAATGATGCGAAACCCGGGTCGTGAATAAATAACTCGGTTAGTGGTCCATCACAAGGTATCATATCTATTTTAGCTACGCAGAGCAATGCCAAACCTGAAGTTATGATCGATGAACAAAGATGATATTTCGATGTATAAATAGTATAATGACGCAAATTTGGGTCGAAGAACCACATATATTTACCAGTAAGCAAATTAGCTGAAACGTAAAATGAAGATGAAATAATTTCGAACGCGAATTACTTCTGTAATAGTGGAAGTAACTGAAATGAGCAGAGAACTACCAATGTGAAGAACACGCACTCTCAATCACAGATATATTTTAGATCTTTCAGCAATGTTGTATATTCAGATATGACGAAACAATATTTCATGGGGAATATGTAAGGATTATACGTAAAGACGACATGTGCTAAAGATGTCAAGTGAAGGAACGTAAAACAGGACAGAGGTCCAGAATAAAGATAGAAAAGTGGGGATAAGTTATCAAGAAGCTTTTTTGATGCGTTAATTGTAATTTTACACTAAGAACATTCTTAGAGATGGAGACGCCTAAAAGAAGGCCAAGTAAACACAATCATGATAAAAAATTTCTCTATCAGGTATTACTCATGAAAATCAACAAACCCAAAGATTGGTGACAATGATTAAATAATAATAACATATTATAATAATAATTGTTTTATAATTATATTCGTTATTCAAACCATAGTAATAGAAATGAACAATTATTAATATCAGAATCAGTTATACACGCACACATATGCAAAACAGTCGAACATTCAGTCTGGGACGTTGGCTACCAAGTGGGGTCCTTCTGGGACCCCATCCGTATTTTAATTGATAAAAAATCCAAATATGCGTAATTTTGATCATACTTTGGCCACTAAAAAACACTAAAAAAGTTGTTCACATACCAGGAGACCCATGAACGTGAAAAAAAAATTATGAAATTTATTCAAAATATTTCGAGTGTGGGGTCCCTAAAGGACCCCGCTCGGTAACCAGAGAGTTAAATTATTTGGGTAGTTATTTGGAGGAAAATGAACGTAAAAGCAGGGACATTTATTGAAAATTACGCGTGCGAAGGAGGCGCTCAGTAATGGCAGGGAGCTAATATTAGAAACCATGGGTAGGAATTTAAAGAAAATGCTAGCGAAGAGTTCCATATGACGTGTAGCGTTGTATTGTTGAAAAAATTGAACTCTTAGAAAAGAGGACGAAATAGGCTGAAAGTGTTCGAGGTGTGGGTGTGGAGGAAAATAGAGAAAGTGCGGTGGTCGAGGAGTTGCTCGATATGGAGGGCGAGAGGAAACTTCTGGAGGAGATTCGGACGGGGATTAGGAGGAGAGGAAATTGTAGCCTCTCACGAATGCGTATCGCGAAGCCCGTGGACTCTCCATCATTTTCTGGTGGAGTAAAGGGGATATATTTCGCCAGTGTCCGCTTTTATGGCAGTGCGTTTATATGACAAAACCGATTTCGCTCTCGACACTGGATTTCACAAAAATAAGTGATCTAGTGAAGTTTTGGTACATATCCTTGCCTGCCAAGTCACAGTGCACCAAACATTAACTGAACAATGGATGCTGAGGTAGGTTTGACCCAATCATACTACGAGTGGAAGAAAACTGTACAAGATTTGATATATTTACGACAATGGAATTTATACTCAATCTAAGGAATTTTAACCCGCTAAAACATATGTTTTCTCATTATTCCACTTTCTTCGACTACTTTTTGAGTACACTTTAGGCATCTTAGAGCAAGGATAGAAATAAGAAATAGTCACGAAACGAGTAAAAGTCTGAGGATTATAGGCTGTGCAGCAAGTGGAAGGTATGGAGTAGTAGCCGCGAAAAAATTCTGCGGCTGTCGCAAGGCTAGGTTTAAAATAAAAATCAGGATGCTCCAAGTTTCAACTTTACGCAGAAGATATTATTTTACCATAAGATTAAATCTGTGGAGAAGACCAGAGGGTGAAAATATCGCCTATACAATATCGAAATCTAGGCAAACGAATTTCACCCTTCGACGAGAAAATGACGACGACATCATTAATCGAGGGAGAGACTATTTAGGCCAGTCACTTTATACATCCGACCTTGCAAAAGGACATTTAGCTCTTATTTTTTAATATGTTGCTAGGATCTATGCCGATGGTAAAGAATTTCATTAAGAATTCCTTTTTTTCTTTCTTTTTCATTGCTTTTGTATGGTTTCCATCCTTTTCTGCTTTGCCTAGAGTAATTTAATACGCCAATATGTTTTCAGTTTACTCCAGTCTCTCCACCAGCCAGTGATATTTGTTGATCATTTTAGTCTTCCAAACTTAAGCTGACGTCTCATCATGGCCAATTTGTGACCACTGTCAATATCCATACCAGGGAAATTCTTACTGTATCTTACAAGATTTTTAAATGACTCTTTCACTATTATGAAAACAATAATTTAAGCCTTTTCAGTCTCCTGGCATTTTCCACCTTTATCTTATTAGGGGATGGTTGACATGCAATGCGTTTGAGAAGATGAAGCCATTTTGTATTTCAATTTATGATTCCGTCTCTCTCCCCAGGGTTCTGTTTCCCAAAACCATAGGTACTTCTCCACTGTCTTAATTTTTGCCCTTCCCAAAAAACTCCATTCCAGTGCCTAAGAATAAATAATTTTTCTTTTCAATTTCACATTCCCTATCGATTCCACTTCCATTTTCCATATCAATTCTCTATTCCTTCGTACATATATTCTACGACGTCGTCTTCATAATCTGACGTGGGCATGTATACTTACTAGTACCTCTACCGTGTCTTTAGGTTTGGTTTCTAGTCTAACCATAATATTCTCTCACTGTATTGAAAATAGCTTTTTACTCGCATACCGATAATTTTCCTGAATATTACACGAAGATCTGCGTTTCCATTCGTTGATCCAGAGTGAATTATCCGTAAACTGCCGCTTCAGAATTCACCTTCTTCGGGGCATTTCATTTCGCTGATACCTAAAACATCCAGACCCATTCTCCTCATCCCCATTCTCACGTTATCAGGTATTCCACTGCCTTTCTTCATTCCAGGAACCAATCCTAAAATTCTGCTTATCGTTCTTGACTAATGTACTCTCTCAAGTAGTCTTCGACTGGAAATATAAATGGTGACTAGTTAACCTCAGTAATATTTTACTCGAGAGGATTCCATTAATCCTTTTATTATAAAACATGTCAGAGAAATAGTTAAAGAGCTGCTTCTCCTCAAGCTGGTCGCTTCCGTTACCTTCCACTTCCCAGCAAATACTACAGTCGTTTCGTTAAGTAACTTACCGAGCCAGCAGTGCAATGAGTGTAGCTTTACTGTCCCACGCGGTCTCCACGTTCACTCATGTGAAGGAGAGTTACTGATCCCTCCTCCGGAATCCTGCCTGCCTACTAGTTGGTGACAGCCATTCACCAAGTCACGGCATCTTCACGGGTTTTCGACTATCGGCTATGTTTCGCATATTACTTATATTATTCCACCATCCTCAAATTCATCCAGATATCACCTATATTATTCCGCCATCTTTTTAAGTGATATCAGCTTCTTAAAGCTGAACTCACGAAAAACTTTACGAAGGGCATTGTGGCGAAATATCCGTCGAAAGTGATGCATGGAGCACGGAATCGAATGGAACAATATTTGCAGCATCATACATTTGACCTGTGCATTGTTGACCACATTGGGAGTTATGTCAAATAGGCGGATTATTTCCACCATGGTAAATATATCGGCACATCGGCGAAGGAGCGATTCCTTTGTGGTAGACGCTAAGCGTCAGGTCCGTGAAACTACGTGTTAAAATAGCGGTCACTGGGAGCAGCTAGTTCTGTGAGTCTTAGATTTAAGCATGTTGGGAGTTGTAGACGTTTGGCATTAGTGATTTAACTGAATCGTTACGTGTAGTGAGGTGACGTTTTGGCGACTACTCGCTAATATCATCGCATGATTATTTAATAACTATTTTTCATTTCTTTTATGTTTTATAATCTTATATAAAAAAATAATGGTTTTCAATTCGTTTTTTATGCAATTTTATACTATTAATTCGATTGCGACGTGAGTTTGGTGAGTTGTTGTGCGCTTGCCCATTTTCGTTTCTGAGTTATAAAAATGGCAATGTTTGGGTTTGTTTTTACCCCAATATTGTTAACATTAACTCCCATAAGAAAAGCATTGAATTCGGTGCAGGTTTTTATTTAATTGATTTTTTTAATTACTTGCACTCAAGGTAAGAAATATGTATCATAGAATGCATAAAATAATTTTTATTTAATTCTTTCACTCAATTTTCTTATACACTTCGTTTTTGTCCAAGTATTGCGTTTTTATCTCGAAATTCATCAATTCTTCTTCCATTTCAACAATACAAAACTTCCTTGACAACCAGGTGTGAATATCCTATAAATCGCGATTTCATTGCTGTAAGAGTGAATAGCTTTTCACTCCTGCAGCATTTAAAGGCCAAGATCAGCGACTAATTTGATAGTTGTAGCCAAACGAACACAGTTCCCCGTTCTCCTTGCCTTCTCAATGGCCATCAAAAAGGTACAAAGACAATCGCTTGTGTGTAGATTAAATTTGGGAAATCCATGCTTTTCACGTGTTAAATTATATGTTTCATGCTCACGTGTGGTACAGACCAGTTATACCAAATTCAACATCAGCTGATGAACTCAACGCTTGCCTCAAAGCGTCGCATCTTTGAAGACATGTGCAGAAACTCACGTTAACGACCAACATGGGCGTAAATGTGCAGCGCAATGTGTCAACCATATTTTCAAAACAGCTATTGGACATTGGTAATAGAAAATTACCAGTTGATGCCGACACAAAATATATTTAAATTCCATTGAACTTATAAGTCATTGTTCCGTTGATCGAACAAATAATTCATAAATAATTTGCTGTCTCGGGCTGACTTCATGGATTCGACTTAACATAATGAAAAGTAAAGAAAACTTTGGGATTCCACATAAATGGTTTATTTACGACCTAGGTTTCGATGTGACATGAAGTTTTCCACAAATTGGTACAATTACAAAAATCACCAATGGCTTTGCGAACGCGCTACTTAGGCAGGAAAAAACACTGACGTCAGTGCAATCAACTTCACCAACCACAAAGACGAATCGGACGAGTGTGTCCCCTACAAATCGATTTACAGTGTCATGAATGCGAACGTGATTTTAAATATCCAATTGAGATTTTAAATTCGTTGGATCCTTCTGGTGTACCACCGTACAAATTGTCATTCAAAGTCGGAGTACCAATAATGCTGGCGTGTATAAACTCCCCTTTATTCTTCTTGATTGAACTTCTTATTGGTTATCTCCCTTTCAGAGACATCCTGGGCATGATTGCCACATCAACAGACTCTAGATACAGATATTCTATAGGAGAGGAGAAACTGCAGCGGACATGTCTACTTTAGGAATACAAAAGCTCTTGATTCCTTTAATTGCCATGAGCATCATACTGTGCCATGTAATAATCCGAGAAAATAAAAAAGAAATTCTCTCATTACTTACGCCAAAGCGATAAAGGATCCCCAGTTATTTATTTGAGGACGGATTTGAATAAGTGTAGCTGGTGTTCAAGGTTATAGAGGAGGGGTGGCAATCCCCAAATATTAAAGTTTGAAAATCTTAAAGTTTGAGGAAATTCGAATAAAGTCAAAAGAAAACGTCATCACATTTTCTCCGGCCCTGATAACCTGCGCACGATTACACCACAAGCATGCGGTCACTGAATGAATACAGCCATGCTAATTGATGTTAAAAAACCAGTGAGTGTAGACTCGAAACAGTCATATTGGTTGCCAACAATTTGGAGCTCTATATACTGCTGCCTCGATAATTTTCTCGGAAGTATCAGGTATTAAAAAGAACGGGCTTACAGCTATCATGGGAACAAGAAAGTTACTTGTAATGAAAACATTTTTTATATATAAACATATTCCACCACCACATGTCAGCAATATATCATTGCGTATCAATACATAATTTTCCAAGCTCTCGGAAGGAACAGAGGGTCCAACCAAGACTCAGAGATTGCAATCACATGATATTGACCACTAAGAAAAAAATGGCGAAATTCATCGATGTAGGCTGGCCGTGACTGAGCGGTGACGTGAAATATGTTTAAGGTGGGACACAGAATGCCGTTTTGGAAAATTTCAAGTCCCGTTCCTCGGTGAGTTCAATAGGTTAATTTCATGCGCGTCTCCTACCATTTGAATATTCTAGCTCGTGTAATTGGAAAACAAGGAATAATTTTCGGTGCGTAGTTACTCAGAAATAGATCGAATGCAGCGGAGAGCAGCAAGATTTGTAAAAAGTTGTCACGATAAACTTAGCAGCGTTACGGAATTGTCAAATGAAATAGTGTGGGAATCTCAAACTGATGAAAGGGAATAATATATGTTTTCCGCATATTCAAGCAGGCGCTTTTTTAGCCGACTTTTCAACTTATATTGCTAGAGCCAACGTATTACTGTAGAAAATATTACAATCATAAGGTAAAGGAAATTGACTGCAGAACCCATAGATTTCAAATGTCATTTTTCCCGCACACAATAAGGGATTATAAATGAGGTGATCGATCAAATCTATGAAACTTCCACCCTCACGCAGAGTATAATTTTAACTAGCGTATAACAACATCATTTTTATCAACTAGTAAACAGTGTTTATGCTGGCCTGGGTGGAGGAGGGGTAACGTTCTCGCCTACCAACACAAAGGTCGCGGGTTCGAGGCCCGCCTGGGTTTTTCCCAATCCAGGGCATGGTTATGTGTGTTGTCTAAATATTTGTAATAAATTGGTGGAAATTAGTGAAAATCTGTTACCTATATAGAAAATATTATTATTATCATTACTAACAACTCACCGCGTTTAAATTGTCCGGCATTATTTTGTTTTCTGCATGGAGCAGTATTTCGTAGCATTCATAAATAAGTAGTTGTCTTCTGTCTGCGTAGCACTCTCCCAGTTTCTGGTGTCACTGTAACTGTTCTCTTCACTGCATTATGGTCTGTGCCTAGTGGCCGGGGGAACGTACGAGGTTCTGATTCGAGCTAGAACGAGCACTGCATGCGTGGTGCTGTATCACTCTGAGCCATACGCCCTAGTGGTGCTTTCACGGTACTTCGAAGCTGTAGATGTAAGTGTCGTTCACTTCCATCATGCTCCATAGTGAATATTTTCCCACTTTTGATCTATAAGTCTACAATTTTCTATAAGCGCACCTAATTTTTCAACTTATCTTTAGCCTTCCTGCCGTCGTGTACATTTCACGTACAAAGGGAATCATTCTTGAGAGCAATAGTTTTACAGTTTTCGTTGATTAAGCACACCATAACGACATATCATTCCGCGGTTCACTCAATCTTTTATTGTGGAATGTGTAAGCGCACCTGAGTATTGCCTCGCAGAGATACAGCTGCAAAGGGTTTAATTGGAGTTTCAATTGGAAAATCAGCCTCGCGTAGAGGAAATAGGCAGCTTCAGGAAGATCTGGAATTTTGTAGGTTATACGCTAAAGTAAAAATACTTACGGGCTTTTGTATCTTTAGCACAAGGGATAATTCTCATGCAATAGTGCATTTCATGAAGAAGTCACGAAAGGATGAAAATCAACCCTCCCACTCTTTACCCTATTTCTCCACATATCATGGCTGGTGTCCTAACACCCCCTACCATTCGCTTCTACGGTGGCTTGCAAGTTTGCATGTAGGTTGTACGAAGAGGCTCAAATCATCTCCCTTTCCAACTCCTGAAGATAGCGGGCAGGTGCGTGAGTCACGCAATACACATATGTACAGCTTCGTGTAGAATACGATAACGTTAATTAGGGCAAACTTACCCATAAACACAACGACAGGTTTTCGTTGAAAGAAAACACATCTTGGAGAAATGCATATTTCCGTGAAAATTAAAGTAAGAAATATACATTTTTCCCCAATCTAAAATCGAGACTTCTATATTAATACCTACCAAGGAACTTCTCTGGCATAAAATCTATTTAATAAATGTGGTTCGCGTGAATTGAGCAATCTTTTAATTTGGAACCTACATACTGGTATTCTGTGTACACCATTGTTAGCTGAGACCCGCCTTAGTACTCCGAGAGCTAACGGACATGGTGAGTCATTCATTCAAAAAGGGTCCTGCACCAAAAAAGCTATTTTTCCCTTAATGTTTAGAAAATAGCCTCCAAGCAGGGAATAAGTTGATTCACAGTAGAGATAAATTTTATCAGCCCTTATCTGGGTTGATTTCACGAAAACATTGACGCAGATGATTGCGAGGCCTGATCTGTAAATATATTTTCAGTTACAAAAGAAAAGGCATCACGACAGATGAAGGCAATAAAAGTCGTGGTGGTGGATACCATGCTTCGGAGTTAAAAAATTATTTAGGCAATAAGAGAGGGCTAACTTTTTCCGAAAATGCCAGAGAATTTCGTGAAAACAGTCCTGAATGCGAGGCCTGTAGAGCAATTAGTTAAATTTTCACGCAGAAAAAGCGTTACTTAGAATAATACTTAGGACGTTAAGAAATGAGCTAATTTATTCTCAATTATGTCAAGAAAGCAGTGAGAGAGGTTCTGGAAGAGATAGATGTTGAAATGACAGTGTGAGTCCAACTGATAAAGTCGATTAGATTCGCGGACGACCAGGTTTTGGTGATTTTATCATCCAAGGGAGTTTTAGTAGTTGCATTAAAAGTAGATGCATTCTATAGTAGATGCATTAAAAATCCATTTCAGGAAATATGAAATAAAGATGAGCCATAAGGTAACAAAATTAATGAGATTCTCATGAAGAAAGAAAGAGAGGTTGGCCATAAACATAAGATAGCAGAAACTAGAACCAGTCGAGCAAATTCATTGCTTGGGTACCACGTTAGTAGAAAATGGGTATGGTAGCAAAGGCACTGGGATGAGAATATCGCTAGCTAAAGAAGCATTCAGCAATAGGAAGCCCTGGGTAGGAATATAACGAAGAGATCAATATGGAGTTAGCATTGCAGGAAAAAAAGGGTGCAGGTGTTCGATATGTAGGTGTGGAGGAGGATGGAAAATGTTGCGGTAGACGTAGAGGATGACAAACGTGGAAATACTTGATGTATTTGGCAATGAAAGGAAACTTCAGGAAGAAATTAGTTGGAGGAGTAGGTGTTTGGAAGATGTAATGAGCGGCGATGAATCGCTTAGTAGGATTCACGCAGAGATGAAACATCATAATGTAATACTATAGGTAGATTGGGCCTTTTATATGCAAACATCTGTAAGAAACTTTCATTAACACGTACTTCAACCTTAGGATTATTTTGAAAATAATGTAATGCAACCAATAAAACTCAGTACTTTGGGGTAAGTTGCAGCATTAACGTTGGAGGTATGTGGAGTGAAATGGCTGTCAGAAAATTTAAATGGCGAATAATTCCAGACATATAACTGCTTCATTGTATACTTCACTCAATCGTGTGAGTAGTAATCTGTAATCTGATAAATATTCCCTTGCCAAATTGTTGGTAATTTGTGGAGGTGACCGCCAACTAAGGCCATATGCACCTTTTATGATAAGCTGGGTGGAATAGTAGTTGATGAATCATTAAGAGAGTGAAGGACGGGCGGAGAAAAGGCTGGCGTCAGCATTATACCAATCAAGAAGAAAGGAGCCAAGGAGCCTACAGCTAAACATAGTATACGATGGACGAATTAGGTACGCACTGTGCCCTTAAATGGACTACGATTCAAATGAAATATCACAGCAACGGCGGCGATGCTATGCTAGGCCGTCGGATAGGAAGACAGTATTCCAGTCTTCTCACAAAATTGATTTCTCATTCCCTTTCGAGCCCATTCTGTAGGCTTGCTAAACTACTCTAGGCTAGCTTGCAAATCACGAGCGTGTCTTCCGGGTTACGGATGTTAGGTCAACCTTTTGATTTAAAGAGGTTATCTGCTAAAGATTCGAGTTTACTGGTTGAATAAAAAGTCATAGCTAAAAGTGACGTGGCGGTATCTGAAGGGTGTAGGAGACCATCATTGGTTGAGAGCATAAGCTAATTCAAAGAAAATCTGAGAAAAGATCGGGTCGTCGGTTGACTACGTCATCAGTCACTCGCAACGGACTGCCGTGACGTAGATGTTACGTCATGAACACGGAACGTGTTAAGTTATTTACACGAGAGAATATGATTGATGTAAATATTGATTGAATAGCATTTATTTTTGTTTTGAAATTCATATAATTTCCTTAATCCTATTCCTATTTGGTCACATAACTCTCATTTCTCCTGTAGCACCTTGTTAATGGACGTTGAACGAAACTTTTACCTATTAGTGTTTTAGTACATATTTTATGACTCTGAAGGTGCAAAAGAAAAATAAAGATATGATTGAGTCACATATCTCCTTCACTGGTTATATATTAACCATAATTTTAGTGTTGTCATTGAACTAGAGCTAAGAAATTAAATGCTAAGACTGTAGACTTACCGTCCCTTGGTCATAAGCAACATTGTTAATAGTGGTCTCTGAAGCGTAGTGACCATTATTAAACCATAAAATGCGAAACGATGGGTATCAAATGAACAAGTTTCCCTCATCAAGGAAATAAATATAAACAGTATTATTTAATTTCGTATATGTTATTTATTTACAGTTATCCGTGAAATTGCATGTCTCATTATTATTTCCCTTCTTAATACCTCCATTATCCGGGGAATACGCAGAACACTGCATTAAATCACATACGTACTATCCTGTTTCTCATAATTAAGCTGAGGACATTTAGGCACTAAAAATGAATAAATAGGCGCTAAAATTTCAAAATAAGCTCTTAAAATAGGCGCTTAAAAGATTTGTTGCATTTCGGACGATTCTGTCGGTCCTGAAATCCCAAAAGGCTAAGCCTGTAATCAGGTTTTCCAGGGACCAGACAAACAGAACTTGACATACATCTATGTCTTGGGTGGTGAAATACCCACTCAGGCGGGACTCGAACTAGTAATCCCAAGATTAGCAGGCGAAGACTTTACCCCGCCGCCTCCTTGACCGGCTAGAAACGTAATTCGACTTATTGCCACAAAGAAGCATCTGAAATTTAAAGCATGGGCTAAAATACACGATTAAATTTTGGTGAAACTGATGGAGAGGATAGGGCATAAACTTAAAATAAAATTAGCTAATAATTTGAAGAAACCTAAAATACAAATGGTTTACTTCTTTCAAGTTACATTACACCATTTACAACAACATATTTCTGTAAATGTTCTCCTGTAAACTGATGACAAGTATCAGTCTGGATGTTTCTATAGTATGAAAATTACCTCTCAACCTCGCATGAGGTGATAGGGCAATACTTAAATGATGCTAGCTATTCTGCGGTCTTCTTTGGTCCTGGAGCAACCGAAGTCCCTAATAAAATGTTTTTAATTTTCTGAACATCTTTCCAACCAGGGTTCTTTGCGTTGACATCGAGATTCAACTCTGCTTTGGATTTGAGAATGCAGTTTGCTTCTTCATCATCCATATATTCTCCTACTAATGCACCATGGTGGTTTAAATTTCTTATAGACAGAATTTTTACGTATTATAAAATATGAGCGAAATCGGTTACAATAGCGTACCTTAAGTGGGTGAAAAAGACGTTCGAACTGATGTATCGGAGGCGAACATTATTCCTGCCACATACCTCACGTATTTCAATAATTTTATATGCTTAGTACAATACAGTCTTTAGCCATGTTCCCCACAATATCATTACTGGCTGTGAAGGCAGAGCAACTTCGGGCAGTATCTTTCTAAACTCATCAATACTGGGTGGTGCCTTCAAATACAAGTTTTTGGCAATTGAAACCATCGCATGTATGCATCACGTAAAATTACCGTAGCAGTTTTTCTACTCTTTATATAAGTATATGGGTGATTTTTCTTTATGCATGTTAATTAATATTATTTTAACCATGATAGATTAAAGAAGAAACTGAAATAAGAGACTAGCTCTGCACATAAGAGAAGTTTTGTGACGTTGCGAAGAATATTGCTTTTTTATGCCCTTAACCCTTAAGTAGTCGCGTTGGCGCACGGAGTGCGCCATTTGAATAAAAAGTAACCAAACTTATACAAAATCGTCATGACATGCACTGAGTGTGCCATATACCCTATGAGACATCCTTGTACAATGTATACACAACGTTTTCCTTGCTAAATTTCGTTTCGTATCATCCTAATACGAATCTTTGTAAACCAAGGTACCTTCTGACGCACTCTGTGCGCCACGCGACCACTTAAAGGAGTCAAATTTCATAGAGCGGAGAATGTAAGAGTGTCTATTATTCAAGAATTTGCATTACATTAAAACTGTTCCATTTTTGGAGACATCTGGATATCCGTCATTCCTATCTCAGTCTTTGTCTGTGGAATTAATCTTTAGATATAATGTGGTTTACTCCGAAGATCATCCTTGGTTATGGTGGCACATGTATTTTCATTTTTTTAATTTTTTTATAAAGTAGATCGAAATTTTATTTATAGCAATATATTATGACGCGTATTAATTTTCTTATTTTAGTTCTCACTCGTCAACTAGATACGTTCCTTAGTAATTTAATAAAATTTAGCTGTATCAAAAACTACACGTTTGAAATTGAATTGCCGACGGACCAGTTTACAAATCATGTAAGTTTACTTTGTATTCCCCGCTTCCAAAGGGAATTTTCCTTTTCTGACATTTCTCTTTCATAATTTACATAGTTTATAACTGATCTGAATTTTTGTTTTGAGCACATGATTTGCTAATTATCGGAAAAAAATGAAGACACTTACTGAAAATGTATCATAATTGAATACACTTCAAGCATTGCATTTGTTCATAATGCGTATGTAATTTTGATATAGGTCAAATAGAAGTTTGGCAGAGCATGAGAAAGCGTAGGTTTTAGAAGATTTGCCAATGACGGACATTGACAGCAGTGATTCAGATTCAGAATATGAGCAGCTATTCGAGGAAGAACATGGCTCAGAATTTGAATGGCAAGCGTCATTGGAAGAAGATGAGCATATTGACGACGGTAATGACGGTGTTTAGTAAGGATAAAACCACTTTATGAAATAAAAAATCTTACAAGAGTAAATTTAGTAGAAGTGCTACATGTAATTTAGTAAAAAAAATTCCCAGTGCCAAAAAGAGGGGCCAAGATGTGAAAGATGAGTTATCAGCTTTTTCAAAAATCATTAACTCTGTTATCATTGAAACAATAATCTATCATACATATCAGGAAATTCTAGAGAAACGCTCAACTCACTCTTATTCTAGGATAAGAGATATCAAATATCCATATAAAAGTGAACTTCAACTGGTTATTGGTATTTTATATGTAACTGGAGTAAAAAAAATTCCAACATACTACCTTCCATGAACTGTGGACGAACGAGGGAACAAGCCTAGAAATGTGCCGCGCTGTTATGACTTACAAACGATTTTTGCTTTAATTGTCTGGTATGGGATTTGACAACATAAGCACGAGACATGAAAGAAAACAATTGGATAAGCTGGAACCAGTAAGATCTGTACTTGAAGGATTTATATTCACCGGGTGAATTTTTAACAGCGGACGAAACACTAGAGCCATCCAGATGTTGGGTAGTTTTATACAGTATATTACAAGTAAACAGGATAAGTATGGGTTGAAGATATTCGTACTTGATAATGCAAAAACGTTTTATACCTGTAATCTTGATGTTTAATGTGGTAAGCAGCCCTCAGGACCGTAAAGCGGAGACAGCAACCCTTCATCGATTGTTCACAGACTGGTTGACTACGTGAAAGGTTCCAATAAAAACCTAACATATGACAATTGGTACACCATCTATTTGTCTTTGAGTAGCGACAATTGGCATTGTCGCTACTCGAAGACAAAATTACTTTTATTGGCACGGTCAGAAAGAATAGAAGTAAAACGTTTTTTCCAAGCAGAAACAGAGGAATAGAATCATCGATATTTGGTTTTAAAAAAGTGGCATGTTAGTGCCCTGTATGTCGAAAAAATTTAAAACAGTGATAGTATTATCAACAACGCACCATGACAGTACCATTCACAGTGAAATAAAACAGGGGTTATCATGGGCTACACCATAACGAAAGGAGACGTTGATACTTTCGACCAAATGTGCGGTAACTTCTCAGTTTCGAGAAGAAGCTGAAGATGGCCTTGTTTGACATTGTTTTTTGAATTTCTGAACATGGCTGGTATCAATGCTCTTGTGTTGTACAACGTAGCTCATCGAGATTCCCCATACAGGTACAGGAGAGTATTTTTGAAGAAACATGCATTGAGTTTGTTGAAACATCACTTGAAAGAATGAAACAGAATCTACCGCCAAGCATAAAATCTATTATTTCAGGATGTGTTTCATCTACATCTACAAAATACCCTGCAAGCCACCTTAGGGCTGCGTGGTAGGGGGTGAGTATTCACCAACATTCATTATACTGTACCCCTAAGTTAGTGGAACTACGTTTTCAAGATTTCAAGAACGAAGATGAGAGAAGAAGCGAGGCAGGTAAAAGGAGACGCGTGAGATATGAAGGCAAGAAAGAGAGGTCGTTGTGCAAAGTGTGAACGCAGTAAGAACAAAAAAACGACATTAAAATGCATCATATGTACTAAATTAATTTGCAAAAATCATATGATAAATATTACTTATACATGTATGAACTGCATTAAGAGCAATGATGATATCAGTGAATAGGCTTGTTCGTCATTCAAAATAATTCTCCTTGTTTTCAAACTAATATACATTGTAGGAATATTTATTCATTAATCTGTTAAATATCAAATTATACTTAAAGAAATAAAGGCTTTTTACTGAAAAACATGAAAATAGTTCATTTTTTAGTGAAATAAACGTTAAGTTTTCCCTTTGTAGCCAATGGCGCACAGAGTGCGCCACGCGACCACTTACGTGGCAGACTGGGGCGCGCATAGTTAAGGGTTAAATAGGCAATATCAGCAGAAAGGGCATAAACAGGTAAAATAGGCCTTTTTAGGCAGTAACAAACTGCCTTAATTTCGCCATAAATGATCCTAAATAAACTTATAACATTATAAAATTGGTTTCCTGAGTAAAAGAAAAAATAGTCATTTTAGACAATGTCCTCAGCTTACTCATGGTAAACACTTTATTCTAGAAAGCGAGTCTTTCAAATCACGTTTACCATTGAATTAGTTGATTGATACATTTCTCCTGGCTCATTCTATTTCTAAATATTTTTCGCCATAATTTAATTACCATCACTCTCTAAAACTGTACCACCATGTCAAACCAACAAAGGATATTCCATTCGTTTTAAAAATATCCAAGTAAAAAATATTTTATAGTACAGTTTGGTTTACATATAATTCAAAATAGTAATAATTAGGAACATTGTGCTGCACTTGTCCTTTAGTGGATTGTGAACATAAATAGTGCAAGCAATTTTCTATTTATATTCACTGAATTATCTATAAATGCAAGGTGTAACAATTGTAATGGCCTAAGTTGGTCATTATATTTTCATTTTAAATATTTGTAAGTCGGATTGGGTGAATAATGCTTACTGTCCATTTCCTTTTTTTCATATGATGCAAGCCAAAGTTTTGAGTAATATGGACACGGTTCGATTCCTGAGGTGATAGCAAAAATAAAAATTAGTGGCGCTATCTGTTGGGGCTTTCAATATTTGAGGGCTATGAGAAGGAAAAGAGTACCGTTGTACTACTAGGTGTGAGATTTGTCGATTACCATGCTGTAAATACACAATTTTTTAAGGTTATACTAATAAATAAGATCATTTGATGCGTTGTCCCTCGACTTCTATTGAATTTCCAGTTATTGTCCCGGTGTGGTGGTTCATACATCCCGTCCCAAGAGACAACCCTCGACTATTCATTCTTTTCTTTTTTATTCTTTCAGTTTTTATTATTTCAATTTTGTATTTTTTCTTTATCATAGTGAAAGCCGAAAATGGGAGTTTAAAATAAAACATGCGTGATAATTAATGTTGTCCCTGGAGTCTTGTATCTAACTGTACTACCTTGGAATCATGCATTCATTCAATTAATAGTTTTATCATAATAACCCCGTTATATCAAGAAAAAGGGATGTATTTCTGGAGCTTGAATCTCTTTTTAGCGGTGCACTGCTTTTCATTTTAGCGGCAGCCAGCGCAGCGGAACGCCTTCACTGAAAATGTTTTTGTTTCTTAAAAGAAATTTTATCCCTACCAAACTTTTTTAATTTGTAAAAGAGAATTGTATCTACAATAAATAAAAAAAATTAGCAAATTCGATGGCATCAGTACATAGTCAAAAATCGATTTGAAATATTAATATTGTTGTAAACTTAATTAAATTGTTTACATTTTGAAATATAATCCATTTTTATACTTTCCAATTTCATGTCCTTTAAAATAAGCTCTTTTGTACATATGTAGCTTCGGTATTCTCGGAGATATACGGTGAAATGTGTAGATTTTGTATATTCAAAATTTGCGACGTTGCAATATCTCCTAAACGTTTGCATGAATTACAAAATGGCTTCGGGATTTTCAATATGCTATCAAATGAGGAAGAAATGCCAAATTTGGTAAAATCGGTCATCCTAACCGTCATTTTTGGCGATTTTCAGGTCGATTTGATGTGGATTCACCCTACTAGATCAAACCAACATAGGATATTCCATTCATTTTTGTCTATGACAAGGATATCAAAGTAAAGGGAAGAAATGTTATGCTGTGTGGTTTAATTCGTGGATCTCTCCATTTTTCGGGTTTGCGCCGCGTTGGTTGTCATAGGCAGACGAGTCTTCATGGACCTGCTTGTCTCGCCGATATAGGATTTTCCGCATGAGCAAGGTACGCGGTATACTCCTTCGTACTATACAAGAGGGCAACAAAGAACAAGTAATTCAGCCTATCAGCAGTCGCCGAGCATGCCTTTCTTTATCGTAGCAAAGCTGAAAAATGGAGTTTGAAATAAAAAATGTAAGAGAGTTCGCGTTGTACTTCCCTAAAGTCATGCAATTAGTAGTTTGATTTATTCAATTAGTAGTTTGACCATAATAATCCCGTTTTATCAAGAAAATGGAATATCACGCTGGAGCTTAAATACTTTTTTAGCGGGACGTTAATATTAATCCCAATTTTAACGCTAGTGTGTGATAAGTGATTATAACTTGACCGCCGATTATTTGACGCTCGATTACCCCATTGTCCGATTATCCGATGCTCCCTCAGTCAGCAAGGAGTACCCTGTCCCCTTCAGCGTTACTTGCTCCCTCCACGCCGACTGTTTTCTTTCATAAGCGCCCAAATGTAAATCTGTGTATCTGCATTATCGCGCAGATAGCGTGTACCTTGCTGCAGGTTAGTTGCGCGAGTGATGGTGTAACTCAGCTATGAGTCCTTGCTTATTATTGCTTGAAGAATTCGTGGCCCAAAGGCGGGAGATCAGAGCACTTTTTCGTTCGAGTAGTAACTGCTGGGTTTATTTCTGACCAATTACATTTAAGTACTAAATTCTTTGCAGGAAAATTTATAATGACAGATTATGTCTATCAATCGAGTATATGAAAATTTACGTGAAGGAGCAAGCCAATTTCTTCAGTAGCGACAGACTTTATTTCGATTCGCCATGGTATGCGACGCTTCCATTTAAATTGCAAAACTTTCTTTACGGGATTTTGTGCTGGTGAGCTTAAAAAGATAAAAAACGAATGGGTCCATTGGATAGACCACTGGGTACGTGCCTAAATTATGAAAGAAAGGATTTAAACAAGGAAGACCTTGAAGGATTTATTTTGTCTTCAGCTTGCCTTGCAATCTGTCGAAGATTTGAACATCGCCCTATTAAGGTAGGAGATGACACTTCTTTCCCGTCTATTCCCGAGATATTTTATGATAGATAATTTTCATGAGAAATTTACTATGACAAGACAACTCTTCTCTCAAACGCTATTATATTACAATGTCTGCCGCAAGGTAATCCTTTAAGTAAGGTCGCTCCCTCGTCGATGCTTCGACCAATTGCCGAGGTTGGGGCAATTCGCTTATTTGACGCAACTCCCTATGCCGTCGCTATTGTAACTGTCCTGCGTAAGATGTCGCAAATGCTGCTCCATTTCATCTCGAGTTCCATACATCACATTCTTGGGGTTATAACCGCTGTAAATATTCACAGATCATGCCTCACAATCATTTGCGTCAATTTTTCCGTGAAATCATCCCTGAGAAGCGCTGATAAAATTTACCTTTACTGTGAATCATCTTTTTCCCTGCTTGGAGGCTATTTTCCAAACAATAAGGGAAAAATAGCTCTTTTGTTGCAGGACCCTTTTTGAATGAATGACTTATCACGTCCGTTAGCTCTCGGAGTACTAAGGCGGGTCTCATCTAACAATGTTGGACAAACCAGTTTGTAGGTTCCAAATTAAAAGATTGCACAATTCACGCGAACCACATTAATTAGGTAGATTTTATGCCAATAAAGATCCTTTGTAGGTAAGTATTTGTATAGAAGTCTCGATTTTAGATCGGTGAAAAACGTATATCATTTAAGTTAATTTTCACGGAAATATGCATTTCTTCTAGATGTTTTTCCTTTCAACGAAAAACTGTCCTTGTGTTGATGGGTAAGTTTGCCCTAATTAAGCTTATCGTAATCTACACGAAGCTGTACATATGTGTATTGCGTGATTCACGCACCTGCCCGCTATCTTCAGGAGTATTTTTACTTTAGCGTATAACCTACAAAATTCCAGATCTTCCTTAAGCTTCCCATTTCCTCGCATTGTCCTTTCCACCAGTTTTCCTTCTCCCGATTTGTTACTCGCCGAAGTTTATTGTTAAATTTTTTATACCTCTTCCTGTATAGCTTGGTGATGACATTTTTTAATTTCTTCTCTCCTTTCTTTTCCTTATCAATTCTTCGGTAACCCATTGCTTTTTTATGCTTAGCTTTTCCATTGCATCTATTTTTTCTCTGCCGCTTTCCCTTCCCTATTTTTGTTACTATCCCATCTTTCCTTAATCGTTTACTTTTCATTGATTCGCCGATATTCTTTTTAAATTGCTCCTGCAATTCCCACCTTTTTGCCGCTTTTAATGCGTCCATGTTTCACTTTTACAAAGCCTTTTGAATCTAATTTCACATTTCATGAGAACTAAAATAAGATGTGAATCCGCATTCAGCAGAATGAGTGAATCCGCAGGAGTTCTGATTTACTTTTCGATACATTTTCGAATCCTCTCCCTGATCTTGATTAAACAATGAGATATTGTGATAAGTGAATAGAAAAAAGGAAATGGGATAGGAAAGTGATAAATCTAATGTTTTGTTTTGATGGATTCTTCTGTAATCTTTTTTTCTCCTCTCCTGTCATTATCGAGCTCTGATGGTCAATAGACGTGTATTGTTCTGCTTGTTTTGACTCTGAGCTTTGACTGATTGAAGAACATTAGTAGTGTAGTGTAGTGGTCTACAATAACTTCATGTTCTCAGTGCGGTTTAATCACTAATCGTATCAAGAAAACGGTGACCCGCGGCAATTGTGTTGGAGTCTTTCATAGTAACTGTGACGCTCTAAGCGAGGCTGATTTTCAACTGGAGGATAAAAATTAATCCTGGGACTACACAACCAGCATTAGGAGGAGTCTTTCCAACCATTGCGATGAAACTCCAATTCAACCCTTGGGAGATGAATCTCTGCGAGGCAATAATCAGGTGCGCTTACGCATTCCACAATAAAAGATTGTGTGAACCGCGGAATGATATGTCGTTATGGTGTGCTTAATCAACGAAAAGTGTAAAACTATTGCTCTCAAGAATGACTCCCTTTGTACGTGAAATGTACTTGACGGCAGGAAGGCTAAAGAAAAGTTGTAGAATTAAGTGCGCTTAAAGAAAATTGTATACTTATGGATCAAAAGTGGGAAAATATTCACTATGGAGCATGATGGAAGTGAACGACACTTACATCTACAGCTTCGAAGTACCGTGAAAGCACCACTAGGGTGTGTGACTCGGAGTGATACAGCACCACGCATGCAGTGCTCGTCCTAGCTCGAATCAGAACCTCGTACGTTCCCCCGGCCACTAGGCACAAACCATAATGCAGTGAAGAGAACAGTTTGCAGTGACACCAGAAACTGGGAGAGTGCTACGTAGACAAAACAAAACTACTAATTTATGAATGCTACGAGATACTGCTCCATGCAGAAAACAAAATAATGCCGGACAATTTAAACGCGGTGAGGTGTTAGTAATGATAACAATAATAATAATATTTTCTATATTGGTAACAGATTTTCACAAATTACTACCTATTTATTATAAATATTTAGACAACACTCACAACAATGCCCTGGATTGGGAAAAACCACTCAGGCGGGCCTCGAACCCGCGACCTTTGTGTTGGTAGGCGAGAAAGTTATTCCGCCAACACCCAGGACAGCATAAACACTGTTTACTAGTTGATAAAAATGATGCTGTTATACACTAGTAAAAAGTATACTCTGCCTGAGGGTGGAAGTTTCATAGATTTGATCGATCACCTCATTTATAATCCCTTATTGTGTACGGGAAAAATGACATGTGAAATCTATGGGTTCTGCAGTCAATTTCCTTTACCTTATGATTGTAATATTTTCTACAGTAATACGTTGGCTCTAGCAATATAAGTTGAAAGTCGGATAAAAAAGTGCCTGCTTGAGTATTCGGAAAACATATATTATTCCCTTTCATCTCATCGAGATTCCCACACTATTTCATTTAACAATTCCGTAACGCTGCTAAGTTTATCGTGACAACTTTTTACAAATCTTGCTGCTCTCCGCTGCATTCGATCTATTTGTGAGACTAACTTCGCTCCGAAAATAATTCCTTGTTTTCCAATTACACGAGCTAGAATATTCATGTGGTAGGAGACGCGCATGAAATTAACCTATTGAACTCACCGGGGAACGGGAATTCAAATTTTCCAAAACGGCATTCTGTGTCCCACCTTAAACATATTTCACGTCACCGCTCAGTCACAACCAGCCTACATCGATGAATTTCGCCATTTGTTTCTTCGTGGTCAATATCATGTGATTACGATCTCTGAGTCTTTGTTGGACCCTCTGTTCCTTCCGAGAGCTTGGAAAATTATGTATTGATACGCAATGATATATTGCAGACATGTGGTGGTGGAATATGTTTATACATAAAAAATGTTTTCATTACAAGTAACTTTATTGTTCCTATGATAGCTGTAAGCCCGTTTTTTTTAATACCTGATACTTCCGAGAAAATTATCGAGGCAGCAGTATATAGAGCTCCAAATTGTTGGCAACCAATATGACTGTTTCGAGTCTACACTCACTGGTTTTCTAACATTAATTAGCATGGCTGTATTCATTCATTGACCGCATGCTTGCGTTGTAATCGTGCGCAGGTTATCAGGGCCGGAGAAAATGTTATGACTTTTTTTTTTTACTTTTTTCTAATTTCCCCAAACTTAAAGATTTTCAAACTTAAATATTCGGGGATTGCCACCCCTCCTCTTTAACCTTGAAAACCAGCTCCACTTATTCAAATCCGTCCTCAAATAAATAACTGGGGATCCATTTTCGCTTTGGCGTAAGTAATGAGAGAATTTCTTTTTTATTTTCTCGGATTTTATATGGCACAGAATGATGCTCAAGGTAATTAAAGGAATCAAGAGCTTTTGTATTCCTAAAGTAGACATGTCCGCTGCAGTTTCTCCTCTCCTGTAGAATATCTGTATCTAGAGTCTGTTGATGTGGGAATCATTCCCAGGATGTCTCGAAAAGGGAGATAACCAATAAGAAGTTCAATCAAGAAAAATAAAAGGGAGTTTATGCACGCCAGCATTATTGGTACACCGACTTTGAATGACAATTTGTGCGGTGGTACACC
Source organism: Pyrrhosoma nymphula (assembly GCA_963573305.1). Taxonomy (NCBI): domain Eukaryota; kingdom Metazoa; phylum Arthropoda; class Insecta; order Odonata; family Coenagrionidae; genus Pyrrhosoma; species Pyrrhosoma nymphula. Next base: position 106,466,767 of record OY754332.1, on the reverse strand, counting down.
AGAAGGATCCAACGAATTTAAAATCTCAATTGGATATTTAAAATCTCGTTCGCATTCATGGCACTGTCAATCGATTTGTAGGGGACACACTCGTCCAAAGCGTTTTTGTGGTTGGTGAAGTTGATGCACTGACGTCAGTGTTTTTTCCTGCCTAAGTAGCACGTTCGCAAAGCCATTGGTGATTTTTGTAATTGTACCAATTTGTGGAAAACTTCATGTCACATCGAAACCTAGGTCGTAAATAAAACATTTATGTGGAATCCCAAAGTTTTCTTTAATTTTCATTATGTTAAGTCCATTCCATGAAGTCAGCCCGAGACAGCAAATTATTTATGAATTATTTGTTCGATCGACGGAACATTGACTTATAAGTTCAATGGAATTTAAATATATTCTGTGTCGGTATCAACTGGTAATTTTCTATTACCAATGCCCAATAGCTGTTTTGAAAATATGGTTGACACATTGCGCTGCAGATTTACGCCCATGTTGGTTGTTAACGTGAGTTTCTGCACATGTCTTCAAAGATGCGACGCTTTGATGCAAGCGTTGAATTCATCAGCTGATGTTGAATTTGGTATAACTGGTCTGTACCACACGTGAGCATGAAACATTCTTTTTTACATAAGATAATAAAACATAAAAGAAATGAAAAATAGGAAATATAATCATGAGATAATATTAGCGAGTAGTCACCAGCCTACACGTCACGATTAAATTAAATCACTAATGCCAAACGTCTACAACTCCCAACATGCTTAAATCTAAGACTCACAGAACTAGCTACTCCCAGTGACCGCTATTTTAACACGTAGTTTCACGGTCCTGACGCTTAGCGTCTACCTCAAAGGAATCGCTTCTTCGCCGATTCGCCGATATATTTACCATGGCGAAAATAATCTGCCTATTTGACATAACTCCCAATGTGGTCAACAATGCACAGGTCAAATGTTGTTCCATTCTATTCCGAGCTCCAAGCATCACTTGCGACGGATATTTCGCCACAATGCCCTTCGTAAAGTTTTCTGTGAGTTCAGCTTTAAGAAGCTCATACCACTTAAAATGATGGCGGAATAATATAAGTGATTTCTGGGTGAGTATGAGGATGGTGGGATAATATAAGTGATATTCGAAACGATAGCCGATAGTCGAAAACGCGTGAAGATGCCGTGACTTGGTGAATGGCTGTCACTAACTAGTAGGCAGCCAGGATTCCGGAGGAGGGATCAGCAACTCTCCTTCACATGAGTGAAGGTGGAGACCGCGTGGGACAGTAAAGCTACACCCATTGCACTGCGGGCTAGGTAAGTTATTTAACGAAACGGCTGTAGTATTTGCTGGGAAGTGGAAGGTAACGGGAAGCGACCAGCTTGAGGAGAAGCAGCTCTTCAACTATTTCTCTGACATGTTTTATAATAAAAGGGGTAATGGAATCCTCTCGAGTAAAATATTACTGAGGTTATCTAGTCACCATTTATATTTCCAGTCGAAGACTACTTGAGAGAGTACAGAAAAAAAAGAGAGAGTACAGAGAGAAAAACGATAAGCAGAATTTGGGATTGGTTCCTGATATGAAGAAAGGCAGTGGAATACCTGATAACGTGAGAATGGGGATGAGGAGAATGGGTCTGGATGTTTTAGGTATCAGCGAAATGAAATGACCCAAAGAAGATGAAATCTTGAGCGGCAGCTAACGGATAATCCACTCTGGATCAACGAATGGAAACGCAGATTTTCGTGTAATACTCAGGAAAATTAGCGGTATGCGAGTGAAAAGCTATTTTCAATACAGTGAAAGAATATTATGGTTAGACTAGAAACAAAACCTAAAGACACGGTATAGGTACAAGTAAGCATACATGCTCACGTCAGATTATGAAGACGACGTCGTAGAATATATGTACGAAGGAATAGAAGAATTGATAGGGAATGTGGAAGTGGAATCGATAGGGAATGTGAAATTGGAAAGAAAAATTAATTATTCTTAGGCACTGGAATGGAGTTTTTTGGGAAGGGCAAAAAATTAAGACAGTAGAGAAGTACCTATGGTTTTGGGAAACAGAACACTTGGGAGAGAGACGGAATCCTAAATTGAAATACAAAATGGCTTCATCTTCTCAAACGCATTGCATGGCAACCATCCCCGAACAAGATAAACGTGGAAAATGCCAGGAGACTGAAAAGGCTTAAAAAATTGTTTTCATAATAGTGAAACAGTCATTTAAAATCTTGTAAGAGACAGTAAGAATTTCCCTGGTATCGATATTGACAGTGGTCACAAATTGGCCATGATGAGACGTCAGCTTAAGTTTGAAAGACTAAAATGATCAACAAATATCACTGGCTGGTGGAGAGACTGGAGTAAACTGAAAACATATTGGAGCATGAAATTACTCTAGGCAAAGCAGAAAAGGATGGAAACCATACAAAAGCAATGAATAAGAAAGAAAAAAAGGAATTCTTAATGGAATTCTTTATTATCGGCAAAGATCCTAGCAACATATTAAAAAAAAGAGCTAAATGGCCTTTTGCAAGGTCGGATGTATAAAGTGACTGGCCTAAATAGTCTCTCCCTCGATTAATGATGTCGTCGTCATTTTCTCGTCGTAGGGTGAAATTCGTTAGCCTAGATATCGATATTGTACAGCCCATATTTTTACCCTCTGGTCTTCTCCACCGATTTAATCTTATGGTAAAATAATATCTTCTGCGTAAAGTTGAAACTTGGAGCATGCTGATTTTTATTTTAAACTTAGCCTCGCGACAGCCGCAGAATTTTTTCGCGGCTCTTACTCCATACCTTCCACTTGCTGCACAGCGTGTAATCCTCAGACTTTTACTCGTTTCGTGACTATTTCCTATTTCTATCCTTGCTCTAAGATGCCTAAAGTGTACTCAAAAAGTAGTCGAAGAAAGTGGAATAATGAGAAAACATATGTTTTAGCGGGTTAAAATTCCTTAGATTGAGTATAAATTCCATTGTCGTAAATATATCAAATCTTGTACAGTTTTCTTCCACTCGTAGTATGATTGGGTCAAACCTACCTCAGCATCCATTGTTCAGTTAATGTTTGGTGCACTGTGACTTGGCAGGCAAGGATATGTTGCCATAACGATGGTGCCGAAATCGTAAGTTTGTGGTCTAATAGATCGAAGTTTATTGGGGATCGGAAAACGTTTCAGACTTGGTCAGAAAAAAGATTGGCTTCGAACTTGGTTAAATGGAGCGGCCACCCCTCTCTGAAAAACATGAAAACAGGAAAAATTAATAAAAATTGCTATTTAATGAGATTAAGGACGAAAAGAAGGGAATACCACGAGCAATTGGAAAGAAACGAAGCAAAACACATGGGAGAGTAAAAAAAACAGGTAGAGCAAGAGGAGTGGCAGGGAAACAAATAGGATTAATGGAACCAATTAGTATGAGGGAGTAATGAGTCACAAAGGAAATTATTAGGAAAATAAAGTAGAGAACGTATTGAAAAAACTTCAATATTTTAATTGGCAGGAACAGGTACAAGGAATTAAATAATAAGGTTAGGCTAACAGATAATCGTATGAAGGACAAATGGTGGAAAGGAACATGCAAAGAAATGGAAAAGTAACGGAAAGAAAGGGAAACGGGTGCGCTATAAGTTAAAGTGAAGGTGTGTTCGAGCCGTAGGAGCAACGGATAAGGGCAGAACAGATAAGATATTAATAAAACAAGAAGATATTGAAGATAGGTGTAGATAAGCAGTAAAGGAGCTTCATGACAGCAGAAAGGGAAACGTGAAGTAAGAAAAAGAGGCCGAGGGAGCGACGGAGAAGAATAACCTCGGCCCGGAGAAAATAGACAACGAAAAAGAAAAGGCATCACGACAGATGAAGGCAATAAAAGTCGTGGTGGTGGATACCATGCTTCGGAGTTAAAAAATTATTTAGGCAATAAGAGAGGGCTAACTTTTTCCGAACATTCTCGTAGGATCTACGAGGAAGGGGTATGGCCAGAGGATTTCGTGAAAACAGTCCTGAATGCGAGGCCTGTAGAGCAATTAGTTAAATTTTCACGCAGAAAAAGCGTTACTTAGAATGATACCTAGGACGTTAAGAAATGAGCTCATTGATTCTCATTTATGTCAAGAAAACAGTGTGAGAGGCTCTGGAAGAGATAGATGTTGAAATGACCAGCTGATAAAGTCGATTAGATTCGCGGACGACCAGGCTTTGTTTTAATTTATCATCCAAGGGATTTTTAGTAGATGCATTAAAAGTAGATGCATGCTATAGTAGATGCATTAAAAATTCATTTCAGGAAATATGAAATAAAGATAAGCCATAAGGTAACAAAATGAATGAGATTCTCAAGGAGAAAGAAAGCGATGTTGGCCATAAACATAGGAGAGCAGATACTAGAACCAGTAGAGCAATTTCATTGCTTGGGTAGTACGTTTGTAGAAAATGGGTATGGTAGCAAAGGCACTGGGATGAGAATATCGCTAGCGAAAGAAGCATTCAGCAAAAGGAAGCCCTGGGTAGGAATATAACGAAGAGTTCAACATGGAGTTAGCATTGCAGGAGAAAATGCTGCAGGCGTTCGAGATGTAGGTGTGGAGGAGGATGGAAAATATTGCGGTAGACGTAGAGGATGATAATCGAGGAAATACTTGATATATTTGGCAATGAAAGGAAACTTCAGGATGAGATTAGTTAGAGGAGTAGGTGTTTGGAAGATGTAATGAGCGGCGATGAATCGCTTAAGGCCGTGGTAGAGTAAAGGATGTAGGGCTAGGGAAGGGAAAGATAAAGATAATAGATTTTAAGGACTGGATAGAGGATGGTCGGATACACGCTGAGATTAAAGATCGTAGTGTAATACTATGGGTAGATAGGGCCTTTTATATGCAAACATCTGTAGGAAACTTCCATTATAACCTACTTCAACCTTATGATTATTTTGAAAATAGTGTAATGCAACCAATTAAACTCAGTACTTTGGGGTAAGTTGCAGCATTAACGTTGGAGGTATTCACCCCTTGTGTAATAGAATGGCTGTAGGAAAATTCAAATGGCGAATAATTCCAGTCATATAACTGCTTCATTGTATACTTCACTCAATCGTGTGAGTAGTAATCCGTAATCTGATAAATATTCCCTTGCCAAATGGATGGTAATTTGTGGAGGTGACCGCCAACTAAGGCCATATGCACCTTTTATGATAAGCTGGGTGGAAAAGTAGTTGATGGATCATTAAGGAAGTGAAGGATGGGCGGAGAAAAGGCTGGCGTCAGCATTATACCAATCAAGAAGAAAGGAGCCAAGGAGCCTACAGCTAAACATAGTATACGATGGACGAATTAGGTACGCACTGTGCCCTTAAATGGACTACGATTCAAATGAAATATCACAGCAACGGCGGCGATGCTATGCTAGGCCGTCGGGTAGGAAGACAGTATTCCAGTCTTCTCACAAAATTGATTTCTCATTCCCTTTCGAGCCCATTCTGTAGGCTTGCTAAACTACTCTAAGCTAGCTTACCACTCACGAGCGTGTCTTCCGGGTTACGGATGTTAGGCAAACCTTTTCATTTAAAGAGGTTATCTGCTAAAGATGCCAGTTTACTGGTTGAATAAATAGTTGTAGCTAAAAGTGACGTGGCGGTATCTGAAGGGTGTAGAAGGCCATCATTGGTTGAGAGCATTAGCAAATTCAAATAAAATCTGAGAAAAGATCGGGTCGTCGGGTGACTACGTCATCAGTCACTCGCAAAAGACTGCCGTGACGTAGATGTTACGTCATGTGCACGGAACGTGTTAAGTTATTTACACGAGAGAATATGATTGATGTAAATATTGATTGCGATTGTAATGCGACTTATTGGCACAAAGAAGCATCTGAAATTTAAAGCTTGGGCTAAAATACACGACATCCAGACTGATGACAAGTATCAGTCTGGATGTTTCTATAGTATGAAAATGACCTCTCAACCTCGCATGAGGTGATAGGGCAATACTTAAATGATGCAAGCCATTCTGCTGTCTTCTTTGGTCCTGGAGCAACCGAAGTCCCTGATTAAATGTTTGTAATATTCTGGACATCTTTCCAACCAGGGTTCCATAGCATAACGTTCTTGAATTTTGGAATCAAGGCTTCTCCCACATCAGTTGGTAATTAAATAAGTTCACTTTCCACCTTTATAATTTTTTCCACAACTGCAACACGGAGTAGTTCTCTTGCCTCCAGCGATGACATGGTTGATGGTAGTCAACCAAAATTGCATCTGATAAACGTAGGATTTGAGTTGACATCGAGATTCAACTCTGCTTTGGATTTGAGAATGCAGTTTGCTTATTCTTCATCCGTATATTCTCCTACTCATGCACCATGATGGCTTAAATTTCTTATAGTCAGAAGGTTTACGTATTATAAAATATGAGCGAAATCTGTTAAAATAGCATAAATTCAGTGGGTGAAAAAGACGTTCGAACTGATGTATCGCAGGCGCACATTATTCCTGTCACACACCTCACGAGTTTCAATAATTTTATCTGCAGAGTAAAATGCAGTATTTAGCCATGATCCCCGCAATATCAATACTGGCTGTGAAGGCAGAGCAACTTCGGGTAGTATCTCTTTTAACTCATCAATACTGTGGTGCCTTCAAATACAAGTTTTTGGCAATTAAAACCATTGCATGTACGCATCACTTTAAACTACCATAGTTATTTTTCTACACTTTATATAATAATATGGATGATTATTCTTTATGCATGTTTGATAATATTATTTTAATCTTGATATATTAAAAAAGAAACTGAAATAACAGACTAACTCTGCACTAAAGAGAGGTTTTGTGACGTTTGAGAATAAAATTACTTTTTTAGGCCATTAAATAGGCAATGTCAGCAGAAAAGGCATAAACAGGTAAAATAGGCCTTTTTAGGCAATAACAAATCGCTTTAATTTCGCCATAAATGATCCTAAACAAACTAATAACTTCGTAAAATTGGTTTCCTGAGTAAAAGAAAAAATAGGCATTTTAGGCAATGTCCTCAGCTTACTGATAACTCACTTAAAATATTTTGGCTGGGGAAAAGTAAAATAAACTTCAATTTTAAATAACCGATTTTATATTTCAAAATCACATCAGAAGGGTGTTAAAATTGGCAGGGTGTTAATAAATTCTTATTCATTTTCATTTCCTCGATAGAACTTGTCATCAACTGTTGGCAGAAAAGATACTTCTCTATGTTTTCAATAGTGAAAGATGTGCAACGGTCGCTCAAAATACGTTTATAAACAGATAATGAGGGCTTAACTTCGCACGGCGTTATAGGGGTATGCCTAACAGTATCCGTTTATCTAATGGAGATATAATGATAAATTTCTCATGTCTTTTCCAAATAGTCTCTAACAAGAATTTGAGATTAACTTGAAGCTTTTACCTTCACTCAATACATTGAAATATTTCTTATAAATACTAGTGGCGCGTGCACACTTTGCACCCGCAAGCTTCTTCATATCCAACTGTCGTCAATGAATCACTTAGGCTAAAATGTGACGATGGAAGATATTTCACTTTACCGACAGAAAACCCGAATCAAGCTGAAATGCAAGTCTAATCGTGTGGAAGCCATTATCCAAAAGCTCTCACGTCTTTTCATCCATCTGATCTGATCTGGATATTGAAACTAGAGGGGATAAAATTAATAGAAAATGGAAAGCATTTTAGTTTTTCTCGTAGTCTAAACACCAAATTTTAGTGGACTATTTTACTATTACTACTGCTGCATTGCATTTTGAGCTCATATTATACCAAAACTTTTAATGATTCCTGCCTCAATGTAGATGTAGGAAAATATTTTTTGAAATACAAAAACATGAAAGGTACTTGAATTGCAAAGCATGCGCAGTCACTTTGGCCCCTGACGACACCTATCCTCTTCTTATCTTATACATTTTCCTCATTTCTGCTCTTGAGCTATTTCACTATGACGCTTTGACACATCAGCAAAAGGTATGGACTTCACACGGCGTTTTGTATAGAAAATTAAATAACATATGAAATATGCATATGTTACCCGTATTTATTAACCATTAATTTAACCTCGTAGGAAATTATAAATGACCAAGGAATGTATGCTGCAATTTTCTCCTTAATTCCCTTGAGAAAGGGTAGTGTGTTATCCAAGAGTGTAGAGCGCTCTGCTTTTCAACACAATGCCTGGGTTCGAATTAGTTGGGTCATTAGACCAGTGACCATTGATGTATCGTGGAGCACCAGATAACTATATCCTCCGGAAGTAATTTCTTACTATTTGCTTCAGAGCAGATAACATTTTTTCCTAGTTTAATATTACCTAACGTGCTGGTATATTGCTACGCTGCAGTGTAAAAATGAATAAGCAGTCGTCAAAACTCATAAAAACGCTAAATAATGTCATATTTGAACTCAACTTAGATTTAACCATTTAAAATTGAATAAAGCCCTGCCCATGAGCAGTCAAATTGACTTATTCATGGATTAAAAGAATAAACAAAATGCAGGAGTTCTATTGATAGTATCCCTCCGATTCTACAAGTACTCAAGGTGCAGTCAAATAATTTCAAAAGCATTTCCCACCATCTCTTAAGGCCGTTTTACACGATGGAAGATTTTGTACAAACGAATGTACGTGAGATTGTACGTTTGTCTCAACGAAATTAGAACAGGTTCTATTTTCCGTTCAGGCATTGAGGCATTCGCACAAGCATTCATACAATTTGCCGCTTTACACGATATATTTTGCCTCGTGCAAGAATTCACGGAAAGGTTTGTACAAAAAAAAAATGTACCGTGTACAGGGGCGCATTTACGGGTGGGGGAGGGGTGAACGGGATAGATCCCCCCAGAAAAAAAATTAGTTCTGTGCAACGTGTAAAAAGGTTTATAGTTCATTATTACGTTGAAAATGAGATATGTATATTCCAAGTCATTCATAACACCAACAGATAACTGTAGGTACAAACGTATCATTCTGAATACACTTCTCAAATAATATTAGTTTTCAATGTATATACAGTTAATTCTGTGAGCTGACGAACCTGCAACCTAACTCCCCTTCGTAGATACAATGGACTGACTCGGTACTGCGGTCCGCGCATGCGATGGGCACGGGCGATGCGCTAACTGCTGTCTTGTAGTTTATTTCGTTCAGCGGGGCAAGAGTATAGTTGCTAGCTAACTGGTTTCAATGCAACTTGAAAGAAGCGTAAAGCATCTTACCCGTCAGTTTTGTCTTTTATAAAAAAAAACAAAATGTGGACAAAACTAAAAATACCGCTAATGAGTCTAGTGACCGTGACCGAACAAACAATCCTGTGTCAGAGTATGTTGGTGATAATTGCAAACTTTCATCTAGTGCTTGTGTGAAGACAACAGATAATGAATGCCAACCTACATCGTGTCAGGAATCATTTTTCAACCCAAGTGATTAAGGGTCGTATGTTGACAAACAGGCAATTTGAAAAAGAATAATCGTGTATTCCATGTATGTATTCACATTCCCCACTGCTCGAGGATTTCCTCTCATTGAATAGAATACATTGTTGATTTCCTACCCTGGCCCTTCCCCGTCTTAGGTTCCTTCACATCTTCCTCGAAACCCCACCCTCCCCCCTCCAACCACCTCTCACTTCCCTCCTCTTCCCATATGAAACAGAAACCTAAACTCAGGGCCTGAAAAGCGTTGGATCGCTTAAAAATGCCCTGTTCTCACCCGTACTTATCCTATAGGATAAATACTAGTGAGAATAGGGCATAATAAAACAGGACGGTCCCCCTCCAGAACAAAAAAATAGCTATTAAAACGTTTAAAAAGATTTATAGTCCATAATTACTTTTAAAATAAGATACATACAAAGTCATAACATCAACAGTTTACTGTAGGTATAAACGCATCATTCTGAGTACGCGTCTCAAATAACATTCTTTTTCAATGTTAATAAAGTTAATTCTGTGAACTGATGAACCTGTAACCTAACTCTTTGTCCTACCTGTATCCTACCCTCTGTGTGGTTTGACCGCACTTTCTTTAAAATTAAATTTGTTCTGTTTTCGTGCAATTAAAAACAGATATTTTTCAGATGAATGCTGATGAAAGAGAATATTTTTTATGAAGAGCCTGGAAACCTGATGAAAATATTCAATTACACAGAGTCCGAAAAACCCAAATTGAAGTTCCAGTATAGTTGGCTCAAATACAGAAATTGGCTTGTTTACTCTAAAACTCTTGACGGAGCATTCTGCAAGTATTGTTCCCTATATTTTCACCTGCAGGAGCAGGTAAACAGGGACTTCCACTAGGTAAACTAGTTCGAGTGATACACAGTTACTGTAGACACGCTTTAGAAGATTTTAATAATCATAAGATAACCACCTACAATGACAATTGAAAAATGGACGCTGAAGACTTTATTTCAATCCTGTCAGGACAAAGAAGAAATATTATTCATGACATTGACAAGAGTGTGTCAGAAAAAAATTCTGAACATCTTCGTTTGCTCATCCCTGTTATAAAAAATGTTTTGTTTTGTTTGAGACAAAGGCTAACTTTACGAGGGCATAGAGATGGAGGCCCCATAAATATCGACCATGAGGTGATTGAGAATGAAGGTAGTCTCCGGGCGTTATTAAGGACGAGGGTTAAAAGTGGAGATTCAACATTAAAGAACATATAATGAACGCATTAAAAATGCCACTTCCACAAGTTACGTTGCTCAAAATGGCATAATCTCTGAATGTAATAATGTAATATTAGATAAATTGGTGACCAGAGTGAACAAAGCGAAGTGTTTTTCGATAATTTATGATGAAACAACAGATGTAGCTTGCATTGAGCAACAGACATTTTGTGCAAGATAAGTTGAATTAGAGCATATATTCACGTGAAGATTTTCTACAATTTCTGCCTATAAATGACTTGACTGGCAAAAGAATAAGCGATGTGATTATGGGAAAACTAAGAGAAATTGGTGTTAATACAAACTATAATTATGGGCAAGGTAATGACGGGGCCTTAGCAATGAGCGACGTATATAATGGCGTTCAGAAATTCATGAAAAACAAAGCTCCCAATGCACTATATGTTCATTGCAGCAACCACGCTCTCAACTTAGACATTTATGATTCTTGTTCTTCAACTTTGATAAGACATTGCGAGGGCACTATAGAAAAAGTTCATGATTTTTTAACACGCCAAAGCGTCAAGCTGTTTTAGCCGAATTCTCTGATAATTGTTCCAAAAAACTAAAGCAGATTAGTCCAACTCGCTGGATACAACGGCACGATGCTGTTAACGTGTTTTGTGAGCTGTATTATGCTACATTAAGAGATATTGAGGAAATCAGCTCTTGGACTGATAATGATACCGCAACTAACGCAAAGTTGATGCACTCTGCCTTTTCCAAATGTGATTTTCTCATTGCCTTATTTATAGTAAAGAAAGTATTTTCATTTACGATGCCTCTAACTAAATACTTAGAGAGTGAGAAAATTAATTTTTCCACTGCTGTCACTTACGTTGATCATACTGCCAATGAAATAAAAAAATCAGGGACAACGCTGAAGCAGAGTTTTCAGAAATATTTGGGAGCATTGAAACTAAACGTCTTAAGGAAGGCATCCTGATTAAAGTTCCTAGAATGTTTAACCGCCAAACATTACGGGAACATTCACCTCACGACACACTACAAACATATTTTAGAAGAGCTGCTTTCATCCCGTCCGAAGATCATTTTATTACTAAATTTAATGAACGGTTCCTCTGTCACAAATAAATTCTCTCTTCATTTGAGATTTTCTGCATGGGAATAAAGAAAACGGTGACGATTAAGTTAAAGCTTTGCACAATCAATATGGAAATGCAATTGATGCCATAAACCGCTGCCAATTAAATGGGGAGATGAAAATTCGGCACCAAAAATTGAAGACAGTAGAGTTTATGAGAGAATAATCGTTTTATAAACACAAGCAATCCATGAGAAAATTTAATGATATTGAAGCTTTGAGCTGCTATGATAGGATAATGCACCCTTCTGTTCAGAAAACTACTAGAAATAATGGCAACTTTACTAGTGCAGCGCTGAAAGATTCTTCTCCTTTCTAAGGTATTTGACGAATTATTTAAGAAACACAACAAGTGAAACCAGGTTAAATGGGTTATCTTTGCTGTATTTACATAAATATATTTTAGTTTCGCCTTAAGAACCTACCTGCATCACTCTTCTATGAACTGTAGCTATATACGTGCTTTCAAAGTTTTTCATGCTTTATAGTTAAGGCCTAGGCCAAAATATTTCTTTAATAATTTACCTATATCCTGCGATGAGCTCACAAAATTAAATATTCAAACATCATAACTGAGTAAAATTCGAAATAATAAGAGATCAGATCTCACATTGAAAAATCTGTTTACGAGGTGGATAAATTTTTGCTAATTCAATTTTTAATTCCAGAATTGTTATATAAAATTTTAATTCAGTTTACGTGGCTAACTTGTCAAAAGTTAAAAAGCAAACTTTTATCCTTACCATATCCACTCCTGTTTTACTGGGTGAACGGGCCTAAGATAGACTATGTTAGGAGTTAGGACGCATGTATCTATGAGTAGGCACCAAGTATACCATTAGCAATTTCAAAATAAATTTTATATTCATGTTATTTAAAAGCTGAGAGCCATTTAAACGTAAGTTAAAAAGTCAATGTGGATACGTGGAAATGCTTTAAAATAGAGTTTCCAAGGTAAAAAAACCTTATGTGTTCCCCATACCTCCCGGAATGTTCGTCCCCCCCCCTCCCCAAAGGCAATTCGTTGATACGCCACTGACCGTGTAAAACGGCCTTTACGGTGGTTTGAGCGAGATATTTTCCTAGTCATCATGGAGAACATATTCGAATTTTTGTTTTGCTCTCTCGGACAATTCTGGTGTTCCGTATGCCCGGGCATTAGCCTGTCATCAGGTTTTTCAGGAGCAAACCACCAGGACTTGACAGAAACATTCATGCTCTGGGCATGTGGAAAACCGATCCAGGTAGTAGTTTGGAAAGGGATTAAAATTTTGATACCATTGGAAAGATTAGTCTTTTCTTTAAAATGAGACCAAATTCATAAAACTCTAGGTGAAGTGATATTTCGCTCAAACTACCTTAAGTAGCCCCTGAGACTAAGATGAATCCATTCCTTCACTTTACCCCGCTTGAAATGTCCGGCATTATTTTGTTCTCTGCTTGGAGTAGTATCTTGTAGCATTTATAAAATAATATTATTAGTAATAGTAACCACTAGATGCCTCTTAAACAGAGTACTGCATGTTTGTATGTTCATTTACGTAGCACTCTCCCAGTTTCTGGTTGGACTGTGCACTGTTTTCCTGACTGCTTTTTGGTTCTCGCCTAGCGGCCAGGGGAACGTGAGAGGTCACGATTTGAACTGGAACGAGCGCTGGATGCCTGGAGTGGAATCATCCCGTACCACACACCCTCGTGGTGGCTTGCAAGGTACTTCATAGATTTAGATGTAGATTCCTTACCCTCATAAAACCCCATAAACAGACCTTCTCCCAAACCAAATCCCCAACTCTTAATCCTTCACCTCCTTCCCCCCCCCCCTACGTTTGCTTCGCAATGACCACCTCGTGACGCTGTTACCCGAAATTAACTCTTCCATAAACAAATAGAAAACAGCCCAAGATTCGGATGCGGCATAACCTCCCTTGCGATTTTCTAAACGCTTTTCAAGGTGTTTAAAAGGAGTTCGAAGGTGCTCATAAGGCGTTTCTAGGCGTTCTCACAGCGCTGGCAAGGTGCTCTGTTACGCTGTCCAGCGGACAGCGTTCCCTAGCACCCCCGAATCACCTTGTAAACACCTTTGGCCAGGCATTTCCAAAGTGATCGCAAAGTGTTTGTTCACACTTTCGGGCGGAGGCGCTCCGAACCACCCCCGAAGCGCCTTGACATCACCGTTCTCAAGACGCTTCGCATACAAGGTATTGTGGTGCACTGTGAGCAGAGGTGTTGCGGAGTGCTATTGTAGCACCTTTGGGCTACACCTTAGGAGGTGTTGTGCTTCAGTTCAAAGGCGCTTCAAGGCGAATCGCCCTCACGAAGAGAGCGATTCAAAGCGCCATCAAAGTATTTTTGGATTACCTTAGAGGGCGTTGTCACAATGTTCGAAGGCGTTGTTACACGCTCTCTAAGAGGGGCACTTAAAAGCGCTTCAGCGCAGAGATAGGCGCTAAAGCCCCTTAATTTCTTGTTTTACACATCCGGTGGGATAATAAGGAAAAATTTGTCTAAATCCAACAAATTTGTCGATCCAAAAGATTTCTTTGCAACCAGATGAGACATGCGTTTTGGTACTATTTTTATGCAAGCAATTTTCACCATAAATAATACAAGCTGTAACTTTCTAGTCACCATCGCATCGTAGAGGTATTTTACTCACAAACATGTCTGTAGTTGTGTCCATCAAAATACCCTGCCCGCTTATGACTTCAGGCTGCATAATTTCTAAGCCCTCGATATTTTCTACTATTTGAATGTGTTGAATGATAAACATCTTCAGTTGAAAGAACGGCATTATCTGAGAGCACAATATTTTCAACCAGCAATTGCACACTATAGGCTGCAGACAAACAAATATCTAATACCAGCACTAAATTACCAAAATCAGAGTACACAATTGGATCGTCATTGCTCTTGCCCGTAGAATACTGAGCAGTTGTTATTCTTATACCCTTGAATAGCATGCAGTGATAAAAAAGAAACCTTGATGGTCGAAGGCCATTTATCTCAAGGAACTGTCTCTCATTTGGACTTAGCTCTATTGGACTAGCTTAGGCTGTTGTTACTTCAATTTTGTCTCGACTCCGTCTCCTGCCTCTTGTCAATTCAATCGCGACGATGAACTCTGATTGAGTTCCGTCGCAAATGTAGCAATAGCTTTTTTATAGACATGAGCAAAAATATGTAATAACACAAAATATTGAAGAATATGACAGCAATAAGGGCTTACAATAATAAAGGATAAGTTGCTTGCAATTTTTAAGAATTTAAGAAATTACAATAACAACAACAAATTATGTTACACTTTTTTATACGATACACAACCATGGAATCATAATAGAACATCTATCACATGATGAGATAACAGCCAATCTCTTACCTTTGTACAAAAAATATATTTACTCTTCACCTCCTAAATGACGCACGGCAAATAATTTAAATTTCTTGACCCAATGAACAGTAACGACCTTTTGAATAACGAGAGATTTGGCTTTGGAATAGGAAATTCATTGTTTCTACGGTTTATTAAGTATTAATCGGCTCCATCAAGTGACGCCTGAGACCACGTACTTCTCTCCTCTTAGTTAGATCTGATAGCACGGATGGTCCCGCCGAATGCATCCCTCAAGCCCCAAGGGAACAGCCTCCTGCCGACAGCCCGCGTTTTGTCTCCCTCATACAGTAAAGAAGGGAGTAGATGGCGCCTTGACGTACGAAAGTGAAGCATGTTCGTTTTGCGAAATAAATGATCCACTCAACAAGGCTATCAAGCGCAATTTGTCCATAAAATTTTATGAAGAAAGCAGTGCTTCTTGGGAAATTTTTTCCATTTTGCATTTTTCTAGATCAACCACAGTGGCACCGCAACAATTCCGCTACTAATACCAACGTTTTCGGCATACTGACTCCGCATCTGACCCATTCAATATGGCCGATTGCGCATTTTAACGACTTTGTTACTCCCCTGTACCAACTATCGTGGAGTATGGTAGGAGCGAAACATGGTGGCAGTCACCTTCGCGAAGTGTATCTTCAAGGAGGGGAAGGCTCGTGTTGAAGGGATTGGCTATGGAGCGGACGAAAGGGTACAGGTTAGGAAACGTCGCCAACGTAACGGCATTTTACTTAAGGGGGTGGGAAAGTGTCAGTGGAGCATTTCACGACTATGTTGACGCTGCAAACAAAGCTGCATCAAAATTCACTGATATCGTTCACAATCCTTATGCCCCGTTTACACTACTTGCTTTCTACGCTGGTTAGGCTTACCAAGTTTGGAAGTTGGCTGTGTGAACGCAAGTTGGCGCTAACCTTGGTAAGCTTTTTAACCTCGGTTGGGAAACCACGGTCGGCGCTGGTTACCGGTTTTTGAACTGCGTGTAAACGCAAGTTAGCGGGAAAAAGGTTATCTTAGAAAATGGAAATCGTATGGGGAGGACGAAGAGCGTACACGGACGCATGTATATCACAGATTTAATACCATTTATGTACCCATGGTGCGTAATAGACAATCGGAAAATCTATCAGGAATTACTTGCAGTGAAAAACGTAAAAAAGGACTTGAAAACTTGCAGTATGTATCAATTCAGAAGTTAGATTTAAGCATATCTCTACATAGAAGAAATACCTATTTTTTGCATCACAGAACATGGCTTGAATGAAATCCACCAGTTACATTTTCGTAATTAAATGGTAATAACCCATAGTAAAAGGTTGAAAGACTTTGGACTCTCTAAAAAAATTCATTACCTACACAAACGGAAATGTTAGAGAATTGATAACTAAGATTTATAAAACATAACTGAGAAAAGAAACTACATAAAAAGGCAAAAGAAATTAAATATGCTGCATGTTTAGCATTTGATTTGTATGGATAAATCTGCCACTTCATATGCTTCCTTCAACAGATATGTTCTATAGTGGGGCACTATGGATGCATAACTTTAATTTAGGTACCCTCTTCCATAGATGGTAAGCTACATATGTTAACGTATACAGACTGCGATGGCAAAAAGAGTTCAGATCAAGTTATTTCCTACATGGACTGGTATCTAAACATTACACTTTCCTCTGAGATTCCACTGAACTTGCACTTAATTCAGCAAACTGTGTGTCGCAAAAAATACGATACTGGCACAATAAATACAGTCCAACACATTCAAAGCGATTTCAGAAAATTACACACAATTTTCCTGAACGAGGGCACTCATTTCTGCCCAATGACAGGGTTACTTTAACTCACCAACAGATGTCACAACCGCCTCTACGACGGTTCTGGGAAGGGGGTGTAAAAGCAGGTTAGTTTTAGCCGCCATATTAACTATCATTCAACCCAAGTAATATAAACCGGGCATTAGGCCATTTAACAATTGAATTAAGAGCTATACAGTGGCTGAAAGAATATTTTCAAGAGAAAAATATTACATACTAATAACATAACTAACTTATAACAAACAAGTCGATTTGAAAATAAATTTTGGTGATGGACTACCTTCAAGTTTCTGAAAAAAATTTATTTTACGTGAAAATGGGAAGTTGATGTGAAAAGAAGATTGAACATTATGAAGTTGGCTACAAGGTTAGCGACCATCGGAAACCTGATAATCGGATGCGGAGATTGCCGCGTGCGGAGTCTCTCCTTTAGAATTGGCTTTTTCACTGAAAATGAGTTTCTGTACAACTGGCACTATGTTACGCTACCACTATACGGCTCCTTCTATTCTCTCTTTTACTCTATATTCCCTGTCATTGGCTCCCTCCCTAGGGTGGAGAGTCCGCCGTCCCCTGCGGTCGTTGCGTCGGTCACCCTGGCCTCGGGCGGATGGTTGGGGAGGGGTTCGGTGGGAGGGGCGGGGGTTCGGCGGGAGGGGGGGCGGATTTTCGGAATCCGGGGGAGAAGACGATGTCTATGGCTCTCGGGGACATCGGGGGGGAGGTGTGGGGAGGTGGACGGGGAGGTATTCGGCGGAGAACTGCGCTCTCATAACAGGTTTTCTCCCGGCAGAAGCTCATTCATCAAGTTTTCTCTCTTGGATACTGTTTATGCTCCGGGGACAGGCCCCCAAAGCTACAACTCATGCAAATGCTTCTGACACTGTGCAGAGAACGATTTTGGGATGTGGGCTACGGAACTTTAAAAATCCTGCGAAACGGGAAAGGAAAGCTGTTTACTGTGGTCAGTTAGAAACACTCTCAAATCGCTGGTGGCACAAACGCTCCGAGAAACGGGATAACTCACTACTACCTCTCGTCCCGTTTCGACTAGTTTCACGAAGAGACCTCGAAATAATGTTACTGGTAACGTCACGTCGATTGGTGATTTTAACCACTTGCCTATTAGCTTTTCGTCCTCGCTGTTTTTGCGAAGTAATTTGGCTCACATACCTCGCTCTCTATCGTTGCCTCCCTCATCCCCTACGTTCATTTCCTTCAGCCCCTCCTCTTCTAGCCTCCCATTCTAGTCGCACAGGTCTGCGCCAAGAACTATTGTGAGGTCTATGCTTACATCAACATACTACTCTCTGCCACATGCCCCTGCGGGTGGCACCAGAGCAGGTGGCGGGGCGTTATAACACCAGTCATGAAAAGGGGAAGGCATGGGTTAAGAAAATAGGAAGAGGGAGAGGATATCTAAAAAATAATACTTTGCATATCCACACGATAGTTTATTTGGTTGACTGCGGTTCCGACGCTAAGGTCTTCGTGCACAGGTCTGCGGTCATAGACACCTGGCGGGCGAAACTCCGTACCTGTGAGGAGTTATTTGAGTAGCCTTTGAATTCACTTAATAAAGAACGCAGCTAAGAAAGGCTACTAAGTGCAGGGCTCATGGTTTTTATTTATTCTATACTCAAGGCTTCCTTTCCTTATTTATTTTGGTTAATAAAATCCTGTTCTTCCTTCACACTATGCAGCAAGCTTTCTTCTCTAAAAACACCGTACACTTTATCCTATCATCAGTTATAACCATCTTCAAAAAGGCAATTAGGCATCCATAGCGTAGAAAAGGGCATTAATTCTCACTCATTTCTCAAATGTATGAGTGTGATAGTGAAATCCACAAAAGCAGCAAAGAGTAAATAAAAAGGATGAAACTGGACGAAATTCATTTCCGTCCGTGGTGTGATCGCTGAATGCGGAGACCAGTTAAAGGGCCACATCAAGGGTGTACATCATTTCTGAAGAGGAACCTTACAGGAAATCAAGTAAAAGAGTTAAGTTACCTAGTTAAAAGCAATATTAGACTAGCAATTTCGAAAACACAATCTAAGGGTATTTTTATAACATAAAATATCATAACGGAAAAAAGCGTTTGATATCTCGTGGTAAAAACACCGTGTAGGCTTATGAATAAAATTGCGAAAACTTCGGCATAGTATCATTCACTAAGAGGTCGGCAGAAATATACGACAATAATAACTAGAGTATTTCAAGAAATGGGTGGGAGGTTTGCACTAGTGATATTCCCTGAACTTCACTCCACGGAAAAAGCGGGGTATACTAGCTCAGATGTAATTCTCTCCGGTGCACGTTTTTACATCAGCCAGACTGGCCGGAAATTCAAGACCAGAGTGGCTGAACATTCCAAAAGTTTTAAAAATCGTGAATGTGTTAGTTTTTGCTAAGCACTTGCTAAATTCTAAGCACTCATCGGATTTAAATCCTTCTATTTTATATCTTTGTAACAACTAAACTTGTTAAACTATATTTTTTTAGAAAATTTTGAAATTCTTTCAACTTTTAAAATGTGTAGTCGTAGACTCTTAAATAACTTTGTTCTAGACCTTATGCCTACTATTTGCATCAGTGCATGTCGAATAGGAAGTGTCGCGTTATACGCAATGCAGGATAAATATGCGAACCGGACAATGTGATCAAATATGGGTTTGAACTAACAGTTTACATCTTGGAGAGACCATAGCAGCTCATAAAGGGTGTCTCCTAAGAAACCACGTGACTAATGTCACTGGAGTTGAAGGCAACGATTTCAGCATACGCTGGATCTCGGGTAATCTACCACCCAATGAAGTCACGTTGTAGGTAAGAAATAATCCTCTCAGTCTTTATGTCACGCAAATTATATTTAAACTGTAACTGAAAGATTTTATTTTAAAGTATTAATTGAGCCTGAGTTAACAAATTTCCAGTACCAATATCAATAAAATCAAACTTTTTATTACGTTGAAAACGGGATACACTAAATTTCCGCAAAAGTTATGGTCTGCGGAATTTTCTACATTCAGTTTGTTATTTATTATATTCAAAACAATAACAGTTGGGCAGCAACAGACAGCGACAGCAGCGTTAATGGTGATCGCAAATTCCCAGCAGGGAAAGGAAAATTGTAAACAAATTTCAACTCTAATTTGCTTCATTAATTGCTAGTAAGTGATTTATAGTCATGAAATTACGAGTAAGAGCCGATGGAATCTGAAACTCCACAGCTCTTATCCTCGGTCAAATGTTGTGTACACACATTCTTATTTACTTTACCCTGATCTCTAACATTATTAGAAGACTGCCAATTGCACGGGAAATAAATTCCTCCCCTTCAAAGTCCGGCAAACAGTGAATGAATACAGAAATTGTTTTGTAAGGAGGTGATACTAGAATAATTCTTGCCTCGGTAACATCCATTGAACCTAAAGTAGAAGATTCCCTTCGGCTTTTCCCGGCGAATCTGGCATACTTTCGGTTGAGGCTGCATTCGGAGGAAGAAGCCTTGTACTCGGCCGGATAAATTCCGGGAATAAAGGCTGGAAGGTCTTTTGTATTACTTTTTCTCCCTCCAGTGACATGAGCACTATATATTCTATAGTAGAGTTTCTTCCAGGCTCCCACATTGTTCCGTGACAGCTGGGGAAACTCAATAATTTAAGTTGTGTAATTCATAAAATCGCGCTTAAGTTTTTCCGCAGCACTCTCATTACAACTAGTAAGAAACTATAAGTAATTTATTAGCTGGGGAGTTTTTATCAAGCGAGAAAAATGGATGTGGGCCATTATCCGCGAAACAGAGGTTTCAATTAATCAAGAAAATTCGAATATAATTATGGTAATCAATTTATGTACATTTAGAAAAGCATGATCAAGTCAGAAAATGTCATCAATTTAAGGATCTGGCGATAATATATAGTAATAAAGTAGTGATTTTGCGTCAAATGAAGTCAGTCATTGAAAAATGAATGATTTGTTTACAGTAGAATCATGCGGACTAAGTGAAAATACTTTCTTCCTCTAAACTTCTCAATCATGGCATGAACGTTTGCATACCACCTAAATCAATCCCATTAAAGAGTGTATTACCCTTGTTGAGACATTCCTAAAATGTTATGAGCCCCCTATCGGAGATTATTTAAAGAAAGCAGTTGAAAATAAAATTAACAATAATCTTGATTCTTACTCTGCCAAACCTAATCTTAAATTCAGGAACGGTAACAAGTTACTTAATTATTTAAAATCCAAATATTTCTTTCACATGAAAGCTGATAAAGGTAATATTTGTGGAATATTAAATAAAGAAGATTATTTTCATGAAGTCCATTGCTTGTTATCTGAGGGACCATACATTGATTTAAAAAGAATCCTATCAAAAAATTGATCACCCAAATGAAAAACGTCGTCAAATACTGCCGTAACTTCCTATACAAAATAACGAAACTTAAGGTAACAATTTCGAACCCCACTTTACCAAGACTTTATTGCCTCCCCGGAATTCATGCCCCATGAGACCAATAATATACTCAGCAAAGAAGGAGTAACAAATTAGTAGGAAACATTTTACGACACAATATCCTATCAAAAATAATATTGAAGGAGAGATGAATGGGAAGAATTACAGAGGAAAACAATGAATGGGATACATCCGGAATATAATGAATGACGTCCATGAGAGGAATTAGGTAGGGATGGATCAATTGGCGGAGAGGAGAGTGGAGTGGAAAGCTGCTGAAAAAAAGAAATCTCCAGTTTGATGACTACTGATGATGATGATAGTGTTATACATACATTATTTCGAAAGTCTTTCTTTAGGTCATGGGGTGTCAAAAGTTGATAGTCGATGTCATATTTCTTCAAGGAATATTTTTGCCGCCGCATCAGCTTTTTCATTCCCACCAATATCGACATGCCCATGTTCCCACGAAAAGGTCATCGTATTTCCCCTTAAGGAAAAGAGAGTAGACTGAATTCCCTATACAACAGGCAGCAACGGAAAATGAGCTGATATTGATTTTTAAGCTCTCAGAGTTTGTACATATGAGGCAGGCCATATTTCTCGCTTCAACTCGCTTCATTTGAGAGGAAAGAAGTGTAATAAAACTCTGAGAAGAAGAAACGAACTCATTTGACACATATTACGACGCAATAGTCAGGTCAAAACCTTATATAGACCTTTATCAGGAACTTTATCCTCATGGAATTCCCTATACAACTTTATCTTTATCCTGATGGAAGGAGAGAATTATTTCCCTTGATCTGGGGTTGAGGTTAGACCGAGAAAGTCATAGGTGAAAGTGGTGGGAGGGACTCTAAATAGGAGTTACACTAGGAGTCTTAGTAATATCAGAGCGTGTATGAAGCAGTACATGAACGTGGCAGAAGCAAACGATGTTTGCAAGAATAGGACAGTATGGCGGAAATTGTTTGAATTGAAAAAATGAATCGAAGAAAGTACTCTAGGTCTTACTCCGAGAATGCTCTTTTAACAATACCAAACCCGAAAGGGAACAGCACGAGAGGTATGTATATGTGACACCTTATTTTTTTACTTTTCATTCCTTTTGTTCACAAGTTTATAGTTTTCATCGGATTATGGTATTTTAAGTGTTGCTAAGTTTATCAAAAGAAACGAGGCGTACTTTTGCCGTCATGATAACGCTGCTTCAGCAATATAAACACTATTTTTTACAATTATAGGTAATATTTCCCTCATGTTAAAACGTCACATTCAAAATTATTGGGTTTAATGAGAAATCTAAATTTAAAAACATCATAAGCTATGAGAAGGATAAAGTGGTAGAAATGGAAAAGGTCACTACGTTAAGTTTACCCGGGTAGAGAAAGTTACCGAGTTAGGCTCCGACTAGGCGTACGCATTACTACTTCCTACCCTTGTAACGTATTACAATGGTAAATTGCTTGTAATGTGAACGGGGCGTTACGTGCAAAAATGATTCATTCAATATGGGTGACTGCGCTTTTTAATTAAATCAAAACTACCATGTACCTTCACACCACATGGCTCCATGTGTTCTTTTCTTCACCTGGTATATCAAAGGATTTACGCTTTACTTAGTGAAATTTAAGCATTTTGAAAAGAAAACTTATTATTTCACACGATATTTTACTGGATCTACTGCTGTTTCAACGCCTAAGCGTCATTTTTAAGACATCACGTTCTCAAGTTCATGAACTGTATTTTCAAAATGAAGCGAGCAATCGATGCCTCACTTAAAGCATCTTATTTTTTAAGTTTTCGGCGCGGAAGTCGAAATTTAGGCAATTATTACATTTTAATAGGTATTTACGAATCTTTGACTTGGCGTGACATGTTGATATTCGTTAACCCTTTGCACTCGGGTGTTTTTCTCTCGAGTCCCTTATTCAACTCGGCATTAAATTTTTAAATAACCTTCATTTTATAAATGAAGTATAACAAGAATGAAAAACCAAACTATCTTTTCTTATAAACTTATTCATTTGAATTTTTGTACATTAAAAATTATTCTAATATTATTACTGAAATTTTAATCTCTATAATTTTACATGGTGTGACATCTTTTAAAACATTTACCAACTTGAAGACCTGGATAACATTAAAATATCTTGCAGATATAAATGGTCTCTCATCTTCCACCTTTGATTTATTCCGTTAAAACCAACAACACAATCAACATGTATGTTGGTAGGGTAAGGAATAATTATATGAAACTTTCCATATAAATGTTGTTCACGGTTTGTGGATGATAATTTAACCCTTGAAGTTAGTGTACCATCTCAGAATAGTCCAACGAGATTATGTACAAGTTTCCTAATTAATTTCTTATGCGATATTGGTTCTTCATTTTTTTGGCATTATTTTTTAGAAAAAATCAGAATACACAACACTGACCTAAAGCTTCCATAAAAAAATTTACGCCACCATTTTAGTCTTTCTCATAAAGCAGTACGTGCTAGTGCAGTGATAAACCATAAACTCCCTCAAGACATTGGTTTTGAAAACTATTTCTTTCCCACCATCACGCAAACTCCTTTCCACAGACTTTGTCTCTGAAGTGTCCCATGTACTGAGAATCGTGACTATCCTCTTGTCTTTCCATGCAAGATGCATTAAATTGTCATCCCTGGTAAGTCACTATCTATTCTTTCTTTGGATGTTTGATAACAGTTTGATTGTCTTTCCTCTTGGTCATTATTGTTCCTGTCAAGTGTATATTTTCATTGAGCAATTCAAGCCTTGCAAGAGTGACACTAGTGAAATGTCTATCAGTAGATATTCTACCACCATAGTAAGGGATAAATGAATGTACGTAACCACGTTTGGAGTCAGAGAGGACATAAAAACGTATACCCCAATTTGCTGGCTTTTGAGCATAATACGTGATGAAGTGCAACTTTCCCTCGAAACCAACAACAGCCTCATCAACAGCAACCTCTCTTTCTGGACAGAATCTCTCGCTAAATTTCATTTCCAGGTATGACAAGGAGGAGTTTACCTTCTGGGTTCTTTTTCTCAAATTTTCACTTGACTTTTATTCGTTTTTCAAGTGTGACACCCAATCCTCTCCCTTTCGAAAACAACTCCAAAAAATGTTTTAAGAGACTCTTAATCCATGGACCAATAACTCTGCAAGTTTGTATGATTCAATACACTTATATATTTAGAGAAAAGCCTTCATATCCTCTATCATCGCATATTTCCAATTATTCCAAGTGAATCGCTGGGATAGTTCTTTCTGGCTAATTTTATGCCTTGCATACTTGTTAGTCTCATCAATTATATTTTTACTAACGTCTTAGTAAAAAACAACTGAAAAAACTCCATTGGTGTGGCACATCCTGAAGGAACTTGAGGTCCAACACATAACAGACCAGTGGAGAAGGGGTTTTTGCTAGGCGCTCTTTATCATTCACAGAACTGCTATATCTCCATCACTGTCACTTGGATAAATATTGTGCGTCTTCGTTTTGTATTTACAAATTCAAAATCACTGTCACTGTCAGTGCATTAACCCTAATCTATGGGTGGAGGCAAGAAGTTCCACTCGGATCAACAATAAGTTCATCGCCCTCATATGCGAGATGAGAGAAGCACTTTCATTGCTAATATCTTCTTCAATAGTTTTTTTCATTTTTTATGCAAAGTTCGTCGTCGCTGCTTGCTAATTCTTTGGAAAACGTATTTATCCTGAGGAGCGGAAATTCGTATGTACGAATATTTTCGTGTGGAGCAATCATTCAACTCCAGGGAAAGCATCGACTGTAAGAGAACCCTGTCTCATGAAAACAGCTGCGATATACTTCTAGAAACGTAAGCAAACCTCTGGCAAAAGAAGGTGATTCGTAAATCACTATTCTAGGATTACCTGCCTGCCAACGTTCTTCAGATCCCGAGACCCGATAATTGGATTCTCCCCTTGTGAAAGTAAGGGTAGGAAGGTTGTTTACCAAGGGAAGATGAAGCAAGCTCAAAAGAGCATGGCTTAACGACTCATGACTAGGACCCTAAATTTTTCGAATTTGCAATAACGCGAACTTTTACGCGATTTTCATATTTTTCTATGAAAAACGAAAAATATTGTTTATTAAAAATAACAAGATTTTTGAAATATTATTTTCATTTTGCACCATACTATTGGGTATATGTATCAACAGCGATGCAAGAATGTCAGATGGCAGTGACTGAATCCATATCCTATAAACATCCATATTTAGATTCCTAAATCATCCGACCAAATATTCGTAAATAATGGGGAAACACGTGTTACGGACCATGGGTTTGTACATTTCCACAATATTGAAACGCGACTCCTTCTTGCTCATTAAAACGCATAGCGCACATCATTCCTCCTTTCGACTTGAAAGGAGGATGGATGTGTGTGAGAGAGAAACATGAGGGTAATTCAGCCCATACTCAAGGGGACGTCCCTCTCTTTCCAGGTTTTATGCTCGGGTCACTGCCGGAACTCTATTCACTCTAAAAAAACATCATCTCAACTACTATTTATGCTGCTCTCTAATCCATGCACAATAGACTGTGGTGATAAGGTCCCAAGCTGGTTTGACCTCCTTTCATAATACATTGACTGACGGTTTCTTTATCTTTGAAAGGCTTTTTATTCACGATATCTAAGCAATTTTGACATCATTGCTATGGCAATAAGAACTAGGTCCGGACGCTTTTATGCCATTAAATTTTTCGCGTTTTTTCACGTGAAACTTAAAAATGCCAAGTACGACCGTACCCCTCTGACGTAGTAACGGACCCGGGCACTTAAATCAGATAACATTAAGCCTATCACACATAGGTTCACCGTTCATCCGTCGTTTTTCTTGTACGCAAAAGATTACCCCTGATGATAGCTTTTCCTTAGCTTTTTTTATAAATTCTAGAGGAATTGAAATTCATACACTGCAAATGATAGATTTGGTGGGAAAACAGATTTCATTTATTCAGTCTTACAGCTGTTAGACCCACCGTAGCCCAGAACCAGAATACGAAGATTTCAATCCCTTTTGGTGTATTTTGACGCAGTTATAAAAATACTGCCAAGCGCATGGCTGCGTGTGACTTGCGCTCGTTGCTGAGTGGATTGCATTCCCTAAGTCTTTTCACCTTACTTAATTCCCCGACTCCGGGCGCTGCAGAGCAGTCACTTGACCACACAAGCGTTTACATGGGCAGGCACAGGTTTGCAATGACCTAGAAACTTATAATAATCTTTAAACTATTACTAGTTGTGGAGGTAAAATTTAAGGTTAGACTATTTTCCACCACGCAGCATCCATTTTATACTAAAACTCATGAAGTATAACCGGGGCAAAATGTATCGCGTCATGTCAGCGGTCTCTCGGAATTTACACCGGGTATTCAGGTCCATGGCGGCCGACGTTTCGACACTCGAGTCGAGGGAAAGTTGCAAGGCAGAGGTGAGCTCACCTCTGCCCTGAGGATGATGCTCGACTCGAGCGTCGAAACGTTGGCAGCCATGGACCTGAATACCAGGTGTAAATCCCGAGAGATCGCTGACATATATCTTCGCCGGGAAAGCCTGAAATCCTAAATGTATCACGTCACATTAAAAATAT
Source organism: Pyrrhosoma nymphula (assembly GCA_963573305.1). Classification (NCBI taxonomy): domain Eukaryota; kingdom Metazoa; phylum Arthropoda; class Insecta; order Odonata; family Coenagrionidae; genus Pyrrhosoma; species Pyrrhosoma nymphula. The sequence goes on along the minus strand of OY754332.1, from coordinate 106,439,658 downwards.
AACTGCAATCTTTTGAAAATCAGTTTCAGGTAAAAAATACGCAGATTGCGGCGTGCATCCTGAGAGGAAATCCTCCGTGAAATCACTATGACAGGAAATTTCTCACATCCAAGGAAAAATTGCAATCATCACCGAGGGGCTGGAACTTCATCGAGGTGTGGTTCATTGCATCGCATTCTAAGTCCACGTCCGGCAAGACCAAGGGTTCTAAAAAAATCATTGAGTACGCGGAGGGAAATTAAAAGATATTGAGGCCTGCCTAAAATGGATGAAATGACCATTTATAGGCTCATAGTGAAAAGGAATTAGGTATGGGAGTTTTCGTGGGTTATTTTGAAATAATCTGGCAACATTACTCTGACATAGATTCAGAGGTTACTTTTTCCTCAAAATAGAGTTCTTATTCACCAAAGAACGAATTTGAAAAAGATCAATTTAGCCAATTTGGCTATTTCTTTAGAAGATTATAAAATTGTCTGTTCGTAATAGGGTTATTTCCTGTTTTACCAACATCTCTCATGTCCATCCCAGGTTTACAACCACCTTGATACTGCGTAATACATCGTTTGTGCATTTTCCAGGGTTTTGAATAGTGTCTTAATCTGAGGTGTGTCTTTTGGTTTAACGGCAATATTATCAAAAGATTTGTTTAAAAGACTATTAATGTTAAATTTACTTTCCGGTAGGATGAAAATTAACACCCCTTTATTAGAAAAATGACACCACTTTTTGGGGGAAATACCCCCACTTTCCACCAACAAGTAACCTCACCTTTGTAAATCCCTTCACATAGGTAATGTATGTATATCAGACACATTCGGCCCATCACAAGTTATTTTTGTTCCGTGCACTGGAAAGAAGAATAACAAGCGGATAATTGTTTCTTTTAATGGGGCACCATTAAGGAAAACATAGGATTCTCTTGCACTGCAATTATTAGTGCAGTTTATATCATATGGGAACATTTTCATTAAACTTAATTTTAGGCTTTTCTAATAAAAAATCATTTTTTCAAAAACTCTTAAATTTAGGAAGCACGCAGAGCATTTACGAATGCTTCAAGAGGTGTGCGAAACATTTCCCAGCACACTTCATAAATGAGACCTTGATGAAGCAAGCAGAGCATTTCATGACACATGCAGAACGCTTGAAGTATTCACAAAATGTTTTAATACTACATGAAGCATTTTGCACGCTTTACAAAGCTTTCTGTATCTTTTACTGAATTTGTAAACACTTCCTGAACTCCTAAGTCACTCTGTGTGAGGTCTGTGAACATTCTACTTTTAACACCTTGCCCTGAATGAACATGTCTAGGGCATAGAGAGATTGGGCTCACATTAACTTACATTACCCTCACAATGAATTCAGCATAGTTTTAGCAAACTTTAATGTGATCATTACATAAGTTATGCCATTTCCACCTGCTTGGAGAAAGATAGTGAGAAGAATTTTTTCCCATTGATCTCTCTAGCTTTGGACTTATTTCCACCATGGTAGAATATGCATGTTGATTGGGACACAATAAAATTTACACTATGCATCAATCCATCGTACAGTTTCAGCCCAAATCAAGTTAAAATAACATTTATGAACTATTCCTAAGGCAGGAATATGTAACTGCAAATACCATAACAGGGAGAACAGCAGTTTTTCTTATTTTTAATAATGAATTAAAGGCTCATTTTCTTAATCTCTCACCTCTTTAAATGAAGTTTTAATTGGTTTTTGGTACTGAGTGGTTTCTTTCTTTCTGTTTCCCAAGCCGTTTTAAAAGGGATTAAAAGTTGTGGATCCATCCTTAAAGCCACGCAATCTTCGCTGGCTCCGCTGAATCTACTGCCTCGTTAGAACAAGTTCTGGAAAGTATGAGCGACGAAGATATGAGAAATACTTTACTCACAGGTTCCCGTATAAATTAAAAATATTAAACAATGCATAATAGTTCCATTAGAACATTCAAAAGATTAGGAGAGAATTACTGATGCTTTGTCTTAACAAAAATTGGTGACCTTCTTTTTCGACTTTGCTGCACACTTTTCGTTGGTTACATACAGGAAATCAGGCGTTGTTCCAAGGACTTCAAGGTTGCTTTCGCACGCAATTTCCAATGAAAAAAGCACATGACAGGAAGGGAAAACAATTATATTCGGCATCTATAATTCACAACTTCCAACATCACAAATTTCAAATGAACGGCACGACGAAATATCTAACACGGTAGAATGGATTATTTTATGTTTAGGTTTAGGAGAAGATTCCATGTCTCTCTGTGCTTCTGGATTTCTGGAGAAATGTTGGATCTTCATCAATCCTTGATTCATAAAATATCCCGAAAATATTATTTTAATCAGTGACATGCGGAACTCTCTATTCAAGGCTTTGAAGTCAGCTCAGAGCGGAACACATGAGCGCATTATAGCGCACACAAACGACGTTGAATGGAACGATGTGCGCTGGCGAAACGTTTGATAAGCGGCCGAGATTCTGTAGGAACAAAACAGTCCCGACAGAATATTTTGTGAATAGTTTTCGAATTCGTTCAAAATAAGTATTTTTAAAAAGTAAGCTTTTCTACACGGAGAAATAAAAAACATTACAATATCCATGTTTGACGCCTTTACGGAAAATCAGCAAACAAATATCTCTTTTTTGTTTAGCGCGCATAATCTCTGATCCTGATCAGTAAAGCTCTGGATAGAGCTTTCTTCTCTCCAGATATATCCTATCTAGATGATTAAAGCTCTCCCCTATCCAGAGTTTTACTGACCTGTTTTCAACTGCGCTATCTAGTGCGCAGGGTCTGTAACGAAAGGAAGGCGAGTGAGCAGTTGTGCTGCAAAGTGATTAGCGCATTAAAGCGAATGGAAAATGCCCATGGTCTTAGAAAGGTTTTTCAATTAGTAGACATAATTTTCAATTATAAGCATTAATTTTGTGAGTAATGAGTGCTTGTCTAGGGAAGCAATAATTGCAGTGCACAAAAGTGTTCTCCTCCCGACTTTATTAAAGGTAGAGAAACCTGGGTACGTCAGGATAAGCATAGGAGTAGGCTACATGCAATGGGAATGAGGTACCTGAGAAGTTTTTCGGAAAAAGTAGAGTGTATAGGGATAGGAATGAGTGGGTCATGAAAGAATGTGGGTTTGATGCTCAGATAACGGACATGTATGAAAGAAGTGTGCTTCGTTGTTTTGGCCATGTTAAGAGAATGGAGGAGAGTTGAATAACGATACAGATAACCTTGGTTTTAAGGCTTTTGTGCCGTTGACTTGTCAATATTCTCTCCATTCATCCATGTCTTCACCACGTGTTTTGAGTTGAGTTGACAACAGTTTCGCTGTTGCCCCAATTTTCTCGGAGAACTCTCCTCCAAACCCTTTACGTAACCTGCCAAAAATGCAACACGATAACTTCGACCTGAAGACGCTGGTTGGAACTTAAGCAAAACTGTTGTCAACCCAAGTCAGCGCACGCGGTGAAGACCCAGGAAATGGAGAGGACATTAACACAACAGATATGCGATAGTGGAATTAATGGTTTGAGAGGTAGAGAGAACTAAGAATGTCGTTATTGGATGTGGTGGAAGAGACTCTTAAGAGGAGAAATATCAGGAGCTTTAAGAATAGGAGAGCATGTATGCAGCAGTGCATGAATGTAATAGAAGTTGTATTTCAGGATAGGGTATTATGGAGGAAGTATTTAAAGAGAGCCAGTTTCATAGGCCAAACAGCAATATCTTTGGCTTTGCCTACCCAGAAAGGGAATAGCGTGATGGGTATGACTTTACATATTCATTTTGCGAAGGAAATAAAAGTAGTGAATTAAGCAGTTCAATTTCATGACATGAAAATGAAGTATGTTGTACATTTTATCTTGTAAAATGGAAGGTAAGTTGAAAGTCAATTGTCCATTTCTACAGTTTGCGTCGTACTGCTGCTGTACATCACTTTTATCCTGAGCTGCAGGCTACAATGTCTACAGATATGCTTTCCAGATAGCATTATTCCAGTGATGAATTTTTCATGTAGACATCCCATCTGGCTAGCAGGGATACATATGCACAGGAGCACTGATGCGTACGGAATGAAATCCGTACAAATTGCCACGAGAAAAAATAAAGGGTTGTAGCATACTTGAAGTCCTCTGCTCCCTTGCGATGCCACCTTAGATGGACCGCAAGGGTTTGACATCAAGGCCCTTCGTATTCACCATAACATTGCCACGGGAATTAGGAAGCCTAAGACGTGTAGTGGTCTGCGCATTGGCCCGGTTCCATTCCCGGTCAAGGCCGATTTTGTTCTAGTGGGAATTTACACCCTGGAATTTCTTCAGGGAAGAAATTTTTTCGAAGGGAATTTCTATTTTTTCCCTTGCTTTTCCCTATGTTCAAGGGAATTCTTTTAGGGAAATTTCCATCAAGGGATGGAAGCACCCACTCAGCACATAGCAAGTGACTTGTTGGATACATACATTATATAAACCAGCGGAAAAATGCTAGATTTCGAAAACGAATGAGGAAATGAAAAGGAAAAAAACGGAGTACCTAGAATCATCGATATAATTCACGCAATTATTACCGTTATTTGCGGCTGAATAATTAGATTTCATTCTCTTTGTTTTTAGTGGATTATTTTGTATTTAGTTGCGGCCAAAATCAGACTCCACTCACCATTTGATGGGCATAACTCGACGTGATCCATCGATTTGACAAAGTTACACGAAATATTTGTACACAAAGTTACATGTATTATTGAATATTTGTGTAATAACTTCTGTAATAACTAAGATGGGAATCGTTTTTAGACCGTCGGTTCAAAAAAAGTCTTAATCTTTTATACAATTTCCAGCACTATATTTGGGTAACCAACGAATCACAATTAAACGGAAAATTTATAATTAAAGTTGGCTTCGAGAGTTTATCTCTTAGCACTGCACACACTTAAAATGCTAGGCTTGCATATGCATATATGAACGGTATCTTCATACATTTTCCTAAATACCCGGGCGCCTATTCTTTTAGCTGAGACAAGTAACCAACAGAAAGTACATATTTAACAATTGCCGCCCCATATCCTAACCCAATCAGGGATCCTAGAAAGACGCAAAAAACCAATTGCTCTCGCTCATGTTGCCTACCATAAAGGGGCACTCGTGCAAAATATAAAAATGTGCGGGCCACCTGTGGACATATCGAGCTGATATTTTGCACAAGGTGTTTTATAGTCATTTAGCATAAAATGGGGAGCGAAATGATGATATTTGTGGTGAGAAAAATTTGAAGAATTTAGATGTTTTTGGACCACCCTATTTGTCATCCATTGGATGACCAATGGACGTCATTGCAGTGGCTGGGTTGTGTTTTAATTTCAAGACAACTTATTTTGCAATTATGATGCATTTATGCACAATATATTTATTCAATTCCTCTGCAGAAGGTATATCTGTTTCGAAGACACAAAAAGTTTTATTTATTGATTTCATGAATATGCAACACCCAATGAAAGAAATAAATGAGCATATATTGTTTAATATCACTTATTACGTGATAAATAAAATATATTCTTAAAAGGCTAACCTTTAATATAATTTACCAATTTTTTATTTACTTATATATAACCAGTGTCTGTCAGATGCCATGCAAATATGGGCGTCCCAAAAAGTGACTTGAGTACAGAAGGGTTAAACGTGATATACATTTGCACCAATATTCTAAGTAAAGTTTAAAGAGAGGGAGATGATGAGAAGAAATCATAGAACTCGCAAATTACCTCTGAATGTATAGGCAGAAGTGAAAAATTCCATTCACATTTATTGCTTTGGAACATTAAGAATGGAGAGTGCAAAATTTCTTTTGACTTAAAAATTACAAGAATTTTCTAAATAAAATATTCTATTTTTGCAGTTTTCTTAACACTAGAACCCTGGAACCAGTCATTTTGACCGGTTTTAATAATCATATCGCTGCAGTTGCCATTGTAGTGTAGTGTGCTGAAATGTTGTGACTTTCATTATTTTAGTGGGCTGTCTTAAAGCCTTTAGTATGAACCAGAAAGCCGTTATCAATTACGAGTAATACACATTTCTATCTTCAACCCCGGAACCGGTCATTTTGACCGGTACTTATTCCTACTCAATTATGTCATCTGTGGGTCTGTGAATTGTGGTACTTTAACTTCCAAGTGTTCATATACTCCAGTCCTGTGAATAGGTATTTCATTTTTGACTACTTTGCTCTTCTACTGGTGTAAAATTTGGCCATAAAATACTAAACTCGAAGAATTCCAACAATTAGAAGCGTCAGAACTTACATTTACAATGATATGATGCCAGAGCATAGTGGTCATCCTTCGTTGCCGAGTGTGTACTTTATTACATTGTCTGACGAAAGTTCAATGTATGTTTCGCTTGATGGGTTGGACGCATTCTATGCTCTCCTGTACATTTGCGGAGCCCTCAGTGCCAAGTCTCTGGAGCTCGCAGAGATGTGGTCCAAGAAGTGGGGTCCAGGTGTGTTTGGGGAAACAATGAGCAGGGACACATTTGCTGAGTTAATGTGTTGTATTAGCTTGGACAAAAAGTCATCCCGATCACAGCACCTCCAAAAAGTTAAATTTGCGCTCGCATCGCACGGGTGGAATAAATTTATAGAAAACTGGTATTTGTGTTATGTTGTAGGAGCTTTCTTCACTGCCAACAAGCAGTTGCACCCAAAGAAGTGTCGCTGCCCATTCTTGAAGTACATGGCTAACAAGCAGGATAAATTTGGTTTAAAGGTTTGGCTATGGCTATTAGTAGATGTGGTATCCTAGTACCTCTGCCAAGGATTTCATTACATGGGTAAAGATGAAAGCCGACATCAAGAAGAATAACTTCCAGAATATATAACAATGGAGTTGAGTGAGCGATATCTACACAGAGGACGCAACATTACTATCGATAATTTCTGTAAATCACTAAAGCTCACTAGAAAACTGAAGAGTTGTATGTAATACCTCTCTCGTTGGAACTATGAACCAAGTAAGGAGGGAAATACCTACTGTAGTCAAAGAGATGTGTGTGCCATTGTATGCAACAATGCTTTTTACTAAAAATGATATTTTATGGACATCCAGATGTATTAATTGGGGACAATCAGAAGAAGTTACCAGAATCCGTTTCATTTTGCAACACTACAAAACAGGCTGTTGATGTATTAGACAAAATGAGCAGAAAATATTCCGTACGTAGTGGCACGTTAAGATGGAAAATGGATTCACGTGCTATACGATATCCTCGATTTAGCGGCAATCAATTCGTGGATAGTGTTTTGAGAAATCACAATGAATAAAATGAGCAGGTGAAACTTTATCCTGCAGCTAGCAGATGATTTGAGGGCAGCCACTAAGGCATTTAGATCACATAAAGTTGTTGGTGATAGCCTGAAAATTGCACATTGCAGAGAAAACAAAACTAGCTCTTTTTACAACACCTGCCAAAAGCAGGTATATGGATCATGCACAGGGTTAGAAAAAAAATCCTCTTCTGTAAGGTGTGCGATGAAGCAGGTGCTATACAGATATCCTATTATTGGAAACACTATTGGACTCGTTGCTGTACTCCTGAATTTAAATAATTGAAGTGTTTCCTTTTTCCTTGTAGTAAATACATTTTAGTTTAACTTGATTCTGCAAAATGCCCACCATTATATGCATTATATTTTTATTGGCTAGAGGAATAAAAGTCAATGAGAATAATTTACAATAATTGACGTTTATTTAACCCAAAATATGAGAACGCTTCCTAACTCCTAATGTACTCATCATCGCTTATATAATAAATAAAACTCCAAAAATTAATAAGTAAACGGTAGGCAACCAAGTTTAAATCTAAAAACATTAGCTAAATTCCATTGCTGAACATAAAAATGTTAGTTGTTATCTAAATCAAGAGAAATAAGAAGAAAAAATACAAAATATCTCAGAAAATAGAGGAAAAATTACTACCAGTCAAAATGACTGGTTCCAGGGTTGCAGGTATGGCCTAAGGTGCCATATGTTACTTATGAAGTATATGTATGGTGTGTATATAAAGCATACTATATTTGAGCATGTGAAAGCAATATTATAATGGTACACAAACTAGTTAACATATATCAAATTTTAAGAGCGTGTCAGTGTGCAAAATGTATTTTTTGTGGAGGCGGGGGCGCCAAACTCAAGGGCCGCCCCAGGCAGCACACACTCTAGCTACCCCACTTGGCCAATGGCCACAGCCATTGGCTAAGTCATGACATCTTTGGGCTTTCGTAGCATTTTTGAGCTGTCTTACCCAAGAATGGCCCCCTATACCCTCAAGATACTGCCACTTATTGTCAACTACTGCTTATTTGTTGAATAACTTCACTTATTTCCATGTTTACCTCTACATCTAAAGGTCGACCTGCCATCCACAATATCGCAGATGAACCCTGTAGAAGTCAGCTAGCCCCGAGCCATTATGACCATGCTTCTAAATATCAGCCTTACCAGCCAATATACCAACTGGTAAACTGGTACTGCTCGAGAACTGCAACCAACTATGCATTGCGATTTAATTTATCGCTTTGGAGTGCATCTCCCAATATATCAGTTGTCAGACTGATATTATGACTGCCACCTATTGATTGGAAAAGCCTGATTTATTCTAGGTGGGGACTTTTTCTTAATTTATCGTCACTGAATGGGCCATTGAGGACAATATTGGCCTTGGACTGAATTGATGAGAGAGGATTTCAGTCTACCTCTCATTAGTTGTCATGCTGCAATGCATTCTCTCCAGTTGGAATGTATTGCCTGATATATCACCCAATATATGGTACCCGATATGCCGGAGCCAAACAGGTACAAACTTGATAACCACCATTTAGAATCTTGGTTGTGACTCAACATAAAAATCAATGGTTTGGAGTCACAGGGCCTTTCAGGACCCTACTCATATTTCTGAGCTATAGGGTCTTATTATGACTTAAAAGGTTTATCATACGAGGGCCTGAGAGTCAAAGTAATACAAGTAACAAACATCGTCCAGTGTCACCTGTATCACTTTACTCCGGAAAGAAATGACAAAAAGAATAGTAGCTTAACACATTCAATGGGGGTCACGAATTTAAGGGAGACGCTAGAAACGGAACCCATTTTTTTAAAGGCCTAAAGTAAAAGGACCATGTCTATTGACGTGGTCCCGCCGTTTGGCATAGATGGGACCACGTCAATAGACGTGCACCACGCTGAATGTGTTAAGTGTTCGTCAGCTAGATCGCAGCACCATACGTTCGAACACTTGTGTTCCTTTTCCTGTAGCTATTTGATGGTACCCAATGGTACCAACTTAGAACATATGCACTTATATCGTTTTTTGAGTTTATGTTACTTGTATTACTTAGACTCTCAGGCCCTCATATGTATGTCTCCAACAGCGGACAAAATTCTGGCATAAAGATAGACAACATATAAATCCATTCAAAATTTCAACATTATCATTAAGCGGTAGGGTACCCATGGCCAATCACATGTCTTGCGATAATTCTAAAAGAAAAATATTGCCACAACATTATATCTCATTATTTTTGGGCTGTGCTTTAGAGTGATAATATTAATGGTTGTAAATTGGTGTAAAAACATTAAAACTCACCCCAGAAGTAATAATTGAATAGGTTTGCACCTTTTTACAGTAGTTTGATAGTTCACTTTGAGGTGGATATCATACCAAGTGAACATTTCCAAAGAAAATCAATCATACTAATATACTGGAGAAGCTATGCTTTATTTTAGTGACTCAGTAGACTACCACTTTCCACTTAAAAAACCGAAATAAATATTAGTTTGTGATGATACCCTGAGATGTGATGATATGCTAACATACAATGAACACGGGTTCACTCTCTGCTATGTTTATTCTTTGCAAACAAAAGATCACAATTATAGGTTACACTGTGGAACAAAGACTTTGCTTCCTGAGAAATTATACATGAAATTGAGATAACATTAGTAGTGGACACTAAGTATGCTTTTAATTTGTTCCAGTCACCCACAGTTTTCAAGAAATAGGCCTATTAATAAAACTGATTTAACCCTCGGGTACTCGCACATGGGTCGATCAGAACCAAACCCCTTTTTAAATGCTTATAACTTTGTCAATTGTTATCGATGAATCTATTAATTCCAAGTAGCTGGCTTTAGAATTATTTTTTATGCACTGAGTAATTTGCCAAATTTTCTGTCTTAAGTATTTTCAAAATAATAGACAGATTTACCCATCTTGTTCTTTTAGACCCATCGAGAGTACCCAAGTACACTTTCTCGAATTTCTTTTTGTTCTCATTTTTTCAGTAATTAATGCCAGGAAATGTTCATATATATGGGATTTTTCATTATTTTTAAAGTAATTGGTGTAATTTGTTAATAGAATTTTTTTTACAATATAACTATTACTAGGTGTACTGTCAGTACTGTATGCTGACGATACCAATATTTTAGTATCTGCCTCGTCAATTGAAAGTCTTGTCTTCAGATCTAACAATGCCACGCATCTCCTACAACGGTGGTGTAACCAAAACTCTCTCCTTCTCAATGTAGAGAAATAAAATTTAATTTATTTTTCTCATAAGAATAAACATCAATCGCTCATCTCAGTCAAATTGATTGTAAACATATTCCACAAAATAATAGCTCTTCTTTCTTGGGTGTCACTTTAGACAGTCAAGTCTCTTGGGAGGGTCATAATCAGAAACTCTGCAGTAAACTGAGTTCTGTCTGTTTTATGATTCGGTCTATTTTAAAGGAACAGTAAATAATGAATTACTAAAGTCATTTTATTATGGCGAGTTCTATTCCCAGGTCATGTATAGTATCCTCTTCTGGAGCCCTACACCAAATTCTAAAATAATATTCAAAATTCAAAACAGGAATATGCGGCTGATAGGTAAAGCATCTCCTTATGCCCCATGTTGCCCCCTCTTTCAAAAATTCTGTATTTTACCTCTTCCCTGTGTGCACATGTTTGCTGCAATTTTTTGTACAAAAAAATTTTTCAAATTAAGGCACTAATAATAAATATCATTGTTATTATACAAGGAGCTCTACAGACCTCCATCAAACGCATGTAAGGACTAAAAACTCTGGTTATGCCCCCTGGAATATGGGCCTTTTGCTTTACAATAAGCTTCCTCGTGAAGTTAAGAGTGCAAAGACTATGGCCCTCTTCAAATGTAAGCTCCGAGAATTCCTATTGAGTAATTTATTTTACTCTATTGATGAATTTCTTCATTTTTAACTTTTTGTAATTGTATTGTATTATGTGTATTATTAGTGCATTATGTAGTGTATTACCTTGACGTGTCCTATATTTGTAACAAAAAATCGCCATGCAAATAAAATATATTATTATTACCTCAGCCTACGTATGATGCATTATTTCTCTACATTATTCTATGGAGCAATTGGATTTGTGGAAGTGACAAGTTCTAACAAAATGTCAACCATATCTAATCTCTTATGTAGATACATACTTTTCACCAGGAAATATGGAATATTGGGTATCACGCTCACTTGCTGAAACTAATATCACATGATGTACCTAATCTGGTCTTGGTCTTGGGAATTTCGTTGCGGAAATGTACATCCTAATTTTTGAACTTTGGCAAAATAATTTATATGTCAGATCACCAAAGTTAGTTATAGAACTAATACTACTATAGTTTACAAAGAAAAACCTTACCATAAATGCACAAAGTGTGGAATGCTGTAAGTGCAGGATGTTGTTGTTGATTTTTGAACATCATTATCATCATTATCACTGAATTAGTGTTTCAAAATGTCTTCTTCTCGGAAGTCTCTGAATAACAGCAATGTCTTTTGTTACATTTGTGGACAATTTATGGTAAAGTCTCAAAGAAGGACAATGATTTCAACGATAAAGAAAGTATATAAACTTTATTTTGGTTGCCAAGTTGGAGATCTAGACAAGCAATGGGCTTCATGGTGCGAGAAACTAAATGCCTTTCGCTGTACCAATGATCTGGAGGGAACATCAAGATCATGTTTCAGATTGCAACTTCTGCCTGACAAAGGTTTCTGGCCATGCATCAAAAACAAAACATGTGATAACTTACCCAAATATACCTTCATCTTTGAGACCAGTGATGCATGGTGACGGCTTACCTATTCCCAAGAGACCAACAGCAGAAGATCTCGAGAGAAAAGAATGAGAGGATTCATCAGAGAACCATGAGTCTCCAATTGAGGACTACTTACCACCAGCATCTTATCCATGCATGATTTCTCAGATGGAATTGAATTACCTTATTAGGGATCTTGACTTATCTAAGAAAAAGGCAGAGATTCTTGCTTCCAGACTACAGGAGTGGCATCTACTGCATAAAAAGGTCAAGACGTCTCTTTATCTGAACCACGAAAAGGATATGTTACCATTCTTCTCTTCTACTGAAAGCACGACCTTCTTCACAAACATTATTCAAGAAAGAAATATGTGGGATGTGATCGCAAACCAGAAGAATGGCGACTCTTTATTGATGCTTCGAAGACAAGTTGGAACGGGGTTTGCTGCATATAGGAAATGACTGTCCAAGTGTACCCATTTTTCATTCAAGAAAAATGAAAGGGTTATGAAAATTTGACTGTGTTACTTATACAATTTACAACTGGTATATATGTGGGGATTATGAAGTTATAGCACTGCTTATGGGAATGCAACTTGGTTACACCAAATATAACTGTTTTCTGTGTGAGTTTGATAGCAGGGAAAAATCATCCCATTACACTGTGACTGTCCTTTACACTGTGGCCTGTACGTACTCAGTATCATCCTGGTTCAAAGAACATTCAATATAAACCTCTTATAGACCCAAATAACATATATTTGCCTCCCCTACTCATCAAACTTGGTCTGATGAAGAATTATGTGAAGGCCATGAATCGTGAGGGAAGGGACCACTATCAAAAAGAGAAATTTCCTCACATAAGTGAAGCCAAAATCAAGTAAGGCATATTTGTTGGACCTCAGATTTGAGATTTCATGAAAGATGAGCCTTTTGATGAGTTGCTTCAGGAAGGAGAGAAAGAAGCCTGGGAAGCAATTCATTTGGTTGTCACTAACTTTCTCGGCAAACACAAATATCCAAATTACAAGGAGGTAGTTAAAAACATGCTTGAGGCATACCAAAATATGGGTTGAAATATATCCTTGAAGATGCATTTTCTTCATAGCCATGACTTCTTTCCATATTGACTTCTTTCCATAAAACCTTGGGGCTGTTGGCGACAAATAAGGAGAGAGGTTTCACCAGGATATCTCCAACATGAAATGTCGTTACCAAGGTAAATGGACCCCTGCTATGCAAGCAGACTACTGTTGGCACCTCAGAAGAAATACTACCCAGGCATACAAGAGGAAAACATATTCAAAAAGATTTACTTAGGCATGCAGAATTCAGAGTTTTTTAATAGAAATATTTTAAGATTTATTGCAAATGGGATAAATTTAGTTCTTTTTATTGTTTGTCTATTAAATTTTAACTTATTTCATTCATACTTACATTCAACTCCAACATTTTAATTTAGCAATAAATGCGTAACTAAAAATTCACCACATAATAAAATGGTTGTTTCTCAAAAACCTTGGGTCCTAGAATTTATTTGAGAGCAGATTTGTACTCAGGAGATAAAAATCTATAAGAAACACCACTTTTCATTCAGGAACCAAAAAAAAAGTTTTGATTTGTTCCACAGTGATATCTCAGCCATCTAAAAATCTTTCACCCACTTGAGACTAAGGGTAGGGGATCAAAAGAGCAAACCTGCCACAATTTGATAGCATTAAGCTGGATAGCACTCATATATTATGAGCACACCATAGCATTAGCTTTTACACATGAGAATTTTCCAACATCACCTCCCCCTATCTTGTAAATCTGTCACCACTTCAGCTCTGCCACACCTTTCTGCCCACTTGTCTTTGGATGCCCTCCTCTGATTATGATTCAATTAATTAATTTGTTGTACCCAGCAACACAGAAGACATTGCAGTTGAGCAAAAACTCATATTGCACCCAAAATTAAATATTATGTATAATTATTATTTGGTAATCAACTGGTTACATAAAATGGCAGCAAATAAAATTCCTCTAGATGTGCAGGGATCTACCAACAATATTTATTTATTCACCTCAGTGTACATCCTACCTTTCTTCATCATTCAATGAAACCTATACTCTTTCTTCCTCTTCCCCACTTACCCAACATCCTCCCCTCTATCACAGTCTTAAGCAACCCTTTGCACCTCCTTACTTCTTCCAACCGCCTACTTTGCCTCCAACTAATCACACCCAGAAGTTTCATTTCCTCACCAACCTTACCAAGCACTGCCTCACTTGTCTTTCTTTCCATCTACTTGTCCAACAGCCTCAACACCCACATCTCGAATGCCTTCAGTATATATTCTCATGTGCTTTCCTAAGAGTTTACATTCCTGCCCTCATACAATGCCACAGTCCATATCAAACTCTTCACCAACCTCTTCATAATGTCCTTCCCAAGGTCCCTGCCATCACCTTCCTTCTACTGCTGAACTCTTCTTTTTCTAGTTCATTTCTCCTTCAAATAGCTTTGATACTATGCCCTTCGTCTTCTATCATACTACCCAAGTTGGTAATTGAATTGCTCTACTTGCTCCAGTTTGTGCCCTTCTACTTTTATGACCAGTCTTGCTTTCTTTATCCTAGAAAATTTCATTAATTATTTTAAATGATGTATTTTCACTCTGTATTTCCGAAACAAATTCTAATGCATCTACGAAAGCTTGTAATTCCTTCAATGATCGACTAAGCAATGTCAGGTAAATTGCAAATCTAACCAACTTTATCAGATGGTCCTCCTACTTTGATTCGCACATCTAGCTCTTCCCATACCTCTCTTACCATTTCCTTGGCATTACTGTTAAAAGGCAAAGGCAAGAACTGGCAGCCCAGCCTCACTCCTGAACCTATAACTGACCACCCTAATTCTCCATCAGCCACCCAAGCCTCCGCTCTTTGGACCATACATAAGTTTTGGGTGAGTCTCCAATCTCACCAGTCTATTCCTTTTTGCCCAAATATCTGCATTAGTTTTTCCCATTTAGCTCTATCAAATGACTTTTCAAAATCCACAATGCAAGCAAAAACAGCCCTATTATACTCTACTTTCCTTTTTATGTGTTCTCATCACCACATTCACATCCAAAGTTACCTTCCCCTTTCTGAAACCAAATTGGTCATTGCCCAAGTAGTAATTTGCTCCACTCTATTA
This sequence comes from Pyrrhosoma nymphula, assembly GCA_963573305.1. Classification (NCBI taxonomy): domain Eukaryota; kingdom Metazoa; phylum Arthropoda; class Insecta; order Odonata; family Coenagrionidae; genus Pyrrhosoma; species Pyrrhosoma nymphula. The sequence goes on along the minus strand of OY754332.1, from coordinate 106,424,335 downwards.
AGTATTCTAGGAAAGACTTTTGCTGCCTGAGAAATCAAACTAAATGTTCCATTCTCCTCACATTCTGATGCTTTCTCCTTTTTCAAGATAGGTATCAAAACTGTTTATACAAGGTACTCTAAGCCTTAGTCCTACCATGTAGATCCTACAAATGTGTTTGAAAAATGAACATCTTCCTTTATTTACTATATATTCTGTAGCAGTGAAATTACATATGTCATCTACTCCCACAGCTTTTCTTGCCTTGATCTCTCTTGAAATGCCTTCTTATATTTCTGTCGAGCATCTCTGGTCCTAGGTTATCTTTATCTATTGTTCTCTCATTATTTATATCTAGATAGATAATTTCTACATTAACATATCTATTATAACTGTCATTTATGCAGCTCTTACGCATATTCTCCCTCAACCTATCCTGGATATGTTAAGCACGATTAATATCTTCCCAGTTTTGCCCTTAACCTTTGGTATCATGTTCCCTCTATCTTGGCTTGATAACATTTTCACATTAGCATGTAGTGCACCCATTTCCCTTTTTTCTGTAGGTAATGCATTCCCCTCTCTTTGTCCTTCCCACCAGTTTTACTTTGCTTGATTGGTTACTTATCAGATTTTCTTATTTATTATGAAAATGAAAAACTTGTAACTTTGTGGCTCCACAATGATCTTTTTATTAATATGACCTGGGTTTCCATGTACTATAACGTCTAATTTGTATCCTGATCTATTTGATAACATGGAGCCCAATCAGGGTTATATAGAGAGTGTGACAGACAAGGATGTATGACAGGGAGCATTTAGAAATTTTAAATTCTGTACGCTCCAAGCAGAATATTGTTAATGTACACCTCCCACTCACCCCTTCAAAATCTCCCATCCCCCACCCAAACCTCCTATTCATCCTAACGACCCAGATAGAAAAAACCTTTCCCCTTCACTCCACCCTCCACCATGACCGCCAAACATGTGTAGTGTATAATGGTTTGTTTTGAATGACTAAGTACCTCTCCCCCCACCCTCCACATTCCTTCACCTCAAGAGTAGTGCTCCCCAAAGGGATCCTCTTCCCTCCCCCCTCTTTCACCCCTTATCCCTCCAGCATGGGATGCCTCCCTGACCCAATTCCAAACTCCTCCTCCACCTACCCTCCTTCCCTCCAACCAACCCCCTACCTGAGTGAAGTATATAAACATGAGTGTTCTGCCGAGTCTTCACCTGATGATGACATTAAATTACCTATGTCAAAACCTGGGTCGTGCTAATAAAAAGATAATTGTGAAACCACAAAGTTTATAGTTTTTATTTTCATAATGAATAAGTTCCACCAAATTATGCCAGAAACTAACAGTTATTATTTATTCTTTATATTATTCTTCTTGCCTTGGTCGATGTTTACATCTTTCCATATCCTTCTCGCCTCTATTTTCCATAATATTTATACTGTGATTGTTGCTTCTTTATCCTTATCGTTTCTATTGATCCTATTGTTTTCTCTGCTGCTCTTACTTTGCCTGTGCTTATACTTTGCCATCAAACCTTGATTGTTCCCTTTTGCTGTGCTTTATCAATGCTCTTTTCTACTAGCTCCTGGTATTCCCTCCTTTTAAGACCTTTCAATGCTTCCACATTTTATCTCTTACTCATGCTAATTTTGCAAAGCGTTTTAATCTAACATCACATTTCATGAGAAATAAATTCTGATCTGAGTTTGTATCTGCCCCCGGATAGCTACACGAGTTTTTTGACACTGTTCCCAAACCTCTGTCTTATCTTGATATCAGGGTATAGAGGGAGATATCAAATTGATATCAATTTGATATCTCCCTGTATCTCCTGGCATTGTCCATGCATACCTATGCTGGAGGTGATGTTTAAACCAAGTGTTTTTTTACTACTAATTTACTTCTCCAACAAAATTCAACTGCCTTCTCACCATGATAATTTATTGTTCCTATTGTATACCCTCTCACTTCATATCTATCCCTCCCTTTCACCTTTGCATTCAAGTTGTCCAGCACTATCTGGTTTTTCTTTCTCGGGACTTCTCTAATTATCTCTTCTAGTTAATTGTGTGCCTCATTCACCTCTTCCTCCCTATGGATACTTGTAGGCATTTACACTTGGACCAATAAGAAATTCGTCATTAGCGCTTTTATTTCTACCAATAGTATCCTGTCACTCACCTTTTCAATGTTTACTACCCTCATCCCTAATTTTGTATTCAGCACCATAGCTATCCCACATTGACTATCATATCCCCATTATAGATTACACTGTAACGATCATTCCAATAGTCCCTACCATCCCTCCATCTTACCTTGCACAGCCCCAAAGAATTTTTTTCCTTTTCTTCATTTACTGTTTAATATTTTCAAGTTTCCTAACTATCATCATTTTCCTGATGGTCCAAGTTTCCAATTTTACCACTGTTTTTCTCCTCTTCTTCTTCTATCTTGTAATCCTTGTATCCTCTGATGATGTTGTTGCACAGGGATTTTGTGTGATGATGACCTTGGAGGCCTTGCCTCCCCAACTGTCGGGCATGACAACTACTCTAGTGGGTGACATTGCCTGGATTCAGTTCTCTGTGATTGACTTATATTCTCTTTGGATATAGATAGCTGAGGGAGGGATCAATTTGCCATTCTCAACATATTTTTAATGTACCACCATCACGTGAACTACCTTTCATCTTGCTTGTACCCTTCCATCTATCCAGCATAGGTGGCCCTTCTAGGAGATATAGTTATTGTTCCAGTCCAGCTCTAGGGGTATTGGAATGCACAAGCCTTTCTACCATGTCAAGGTTGTAGTCCAAGGGAATAGAAAAAAATTACATGCGAGGTGAGAATAAAACATACACAGAATTTGGTTTCACTGCTTTCTTTGATTTCAATGACATAGTGTACCATGAATCCCTGCCACCAGGAGGCCCTGACAATAAGGAGTACTCTCTAAAAGTTTTGTGATGCCAAAATTTGAGGGAAAACAACTCACGGCAATTGCAACAAAATATAACACTTCCTTACACCTCACTGCTTTTTTGTTAATTTTTGGCCAAAAACAACACAGCTAAGATGGTTCAACCTTTCTAATAGCTGGAAATGGCCCCCTGTGACTACTTTCTATTCCCGAAGATAAAAAAATGACCATGTGTGCTTCCACAAGTGCTTAGATGATTGTAAAAAGTGCAGGCACAAGTGCATTTTATTGTAAATTAATTTAAAGGAGAAAGTTTTAATATTGAGGAATAAATACATTTTTTTGTGAAAATGGAAATTCCATGTATTTTTTTAATCAAAACTGGTATATGTAGTGAGAAATTTGCCCAGTCATAAAAGGACACATTTTTTTGCCATCCAGCGCTCCTGTGGAGAGAGAATACATTTGAAAGCTGTGAGGGAGCTCAACACCATCATCATTATTCACTCAGTCCAAAGATTGGTTCACAGTGTGATTTCACCTCCCATTTTCCCAGCAGATCAGTCGTGGATTATAAAAACCAGATGCTGGGTGACAGGTCTGGCAAAAAGAACTAAGGGAGAGATGAGGGAGAAGTGGGAAGGGGATTTCACGTGTAATTGGAATGGGAGGGAAAAGGTAATACATATGTAGTATACTCGAAAATGTGTTGGGTTTCCCCACAATTCTCTCAGATTTACTGTGCTATCAAGCACTGCATGTCATCACTGAGGATCCAGGGGGAAAGGGAGATTGGGAGAAGGAAAATGCCAAGAAAGATGAACAGGAGGAAAGGACATGTTACTCCATTCTCGTGTGTTCACCTACTTCGTAGGTTGTTTTTCAAGACAACAGTTTTGTCTGTATTCCAACGGGCATCTTCAGGTCGAAGTGCCAGGACTGCATTTTAGCCGCTTTGATATATGCCTTTTACTCACTTCCATTCTCTTTGATTGCCTCTTATCTTCCCGGCAAATCCTCTTCCATGGGCCTGCTAAGTGGTGGCCAACTTCTTTATTGAAATATAAAACACGTTAGAAGTGTGTTTGTGTCCGGGAAGTGTTGGAAGAAGGCTTAGGAAGACTGCAGCCTCATCTTCTTCAACCACAGCTTCTCCAATCTCTTATATAGAAGAAAATAATTTCACATCTACCTTCTTCAAAAATGATGGACTTCATCAGGTGGTGTCCTGATGGTGTCCACCGCTGGATGAAGCAAGTCTTATTTTAAAAAGTCTGAGAAATTTAACTTTTTTTTATAGTGATGAGATTTCACAATGTTAAGCCTGACTGTATTGAATTCTTCTAGTGTTCTTTTGTATTTCCCCCATAGAGACATAACACATTCTGCAGTATTCCTCCTGATCCAAGGGCCTCAGTTTGAATCCTGGCAGTGGTAGAAATTTTGCAGTTGAATCCCCAATCCTACTTGGATGCTAATTGTACAGCACTTCAAGTGCCGTGCTCTTGTCCAATGGATGGAGTGCCAAACAGTGGACACCGTAGTACCTTTCATTAAGGAGATTCCACTGAGACACTGTGAATAAAAAATTACTAAACTCATTTGAACTTCTGAACTTTTAAGTGATGTTGTCTCAGGAACTGTGGTGGAACTTATCAATAACAAAACTAAGAACTTTTCCATTTTCAACTTTTTCATTTATTCATTTTTTAACATTTTTTATTATTCCAATTTAAAACTATTTTTAACAAGTGGAAAATTGCAAAAATCTTTTTTATCCGAACTTTTTCTTTAATTATGTACTGAGATTTTAACTTACATTGTTTAAAAAATACTGATAAATGTAAAAAATACTACTTCGTAGATGGTGTGCCATAGATTTAGGAAACAAAATAAAGGTGTGATAGCATTTTTACTAAACAACAGGATTTATTTGCTGAAAACTCAAAAAACATTATATAAACATGCCTAAATTTTATTTACCTCCCAATTTCCAGGGAGAATTCACATTATAGAACTTATCTTATCATTACTGTTAGAAGCTTAACACTATAAGCACCTGAGAAATTTGAACCCATTGGAAGACATTAGTCACCAACCAGTCTAAAACCCCTACATTCTTCATTTCATATATCTCTAATTCCTCCTTGGTCCATTCAAACCCTTCACCCACTGCTTCACATCCTTCCTCCTCCCCCTCCCTTTCAAATTCTGTCTAGGGTGTAATATCTATCAACCTAATCAAAGTAAATAATCCTAAATGTAGGAACCTCACCCTGAATTATGCCAGTGTTCTCTTACGCCCTGAACCTATTGAATAAGCAGAAAATAATTTTTTTAACCACCATGACTACACTACCCTTCTTTGTAAAGTTGAATTTTGAGATATTTCCCATACTTAGTAAACATAATAGAATTTTGCAAGTCTAAGTGTAATAATTATCACTTGGAGAGTCATGGAATGAGTTTGAATTGAGTAGGAAAGTGGGCGAGTAGCAGCTCAAGTCTAATACACTTATGAATAACCCTTACAACAAGTAGACTTTCAGCCGAGTAACTGTAATCAAGACTTAGATTTTTTCTATGTACAGTATGAAGGATGGGAGGTAAAAATAAGTCTTTAGAAAATGAAGGTAATGTAATTTCACTATTGGGAGCATTTGGATGGTAAACGTCACAGCAGAATTAACAGCTCACAAATGGCATTCTATGTACTATTTAATTTCATCCAGTGTGTGGTCATACCAATATTTTAACATGTGTTAGTTGGATTCATAGGGTTGGTGCATGACTCGAGCTCTTATGATCATGTCCTCTTGTAACAAATCCTTAATAATACCATCACGGATATACTATTTTAGTAGACCCTTGCCTTACGAAATCTAACTAGCCTTACAACACATTGCAAGGCTGACACTGGGCCAGTATATAAAGCTTTGCTTGCAACCGGACTGCGCCAAAGCAATCAGATCATATTTAACATATGAAAGTTAAAATCTGCAGCGCTCTTTACTCTTCAAGGATCTCTTTTGAACTTTCGACTGGTCCACACATCCATTAATGCAGAACAGGCAGAGTATCATCAAAACTCAAGTAACAGTATCATGATTCTTATCAACCATGGAAGTTTAATTATCTTGTCTGGAATAATAATTAACAGTACACATCTGTCATGGGCTACATAATTTCAAAATGCAAGGCAGAATTTCATGTACATATAAGTTATACAGTGGAAGGATAAAACCCATTAACATAAACACCACCTAGCAACTCAATTGACTTAATTACATTCATTGGTGCCATTAATACAGCCTTGCAAGAAGCTATAAACAAATTGTGTTAGACTACTTTTAACAACTACCTGTAATTAATACTTCATGCGGCAGACAATGAACTTAGTCAGCAGAATTATATTCTCTTAGCAGAGATATAAGTACTATTTGGTAGCATTAATTTAGAAACCCTAAATAGGAAACTATTTCTACCTTGGGGCAGGTACTGAATACACCATGCACGCTGTTTTGTCACAGAAAATAGTGGTTAGCTTCAGCCAATAACCATTCCTCAGTAATGTGTCGCAGCCAACAGTGATTTTTTTTCCCATTCACTCAATTTCGTGGACTGGAGAAAATTAGGAAAAAAGGATGCTATTAGTTCTTTATTACTTAAATGCTCTCTTTACAGGTTAGAAATTAATTTAATCTTGGTTCAAAATAAGCTTGCAAAACGTAGGCAGCCACTTGTTCCAAGGACTGCATAGCAGACTGCCTCCTTAGGTCCTCCATCACTTCCAGCACTGCCCGAAGCAGAGGATCTCGAAACAAGGACCAAATGACTGCCTCACTCTTCTCCACTGGTGTCTCCAACCGCTTGACTAAGGTAACCTACGATGGCACTAGTGCACTGGAGCAGAAGAAAGTCGTGCCACCGAAACAAACTGCCACGTGACCGCACGCAACTCACTGCCTTCTGGTCCTCTCCTCTGGTATGATATCGGTGGTCCTACACAAACACAATAGCTGCAAGACAGGAGAAGAAAAGGAAGTTAATGCAGTCAGTAGTTAAATGTTTCCTTAAGTCTTTCCCTAATTCTGGTAGGTTCAATGTAAATTTTCAACAACAATGCAGTTTTGCGAGTGACTTTGAAAATTAAATGCTCTTTCAGAGCTTTTTTCTTTGAGAAAGTGTCTCCTGATGCTTATTAATCTCCATTTCTAACATTTACCTAGAACTGAAGAAGAATAGCTGCACTCGTGTAAAAAGAAATTTAGTGATAAATTAAGGTTGTAACAGTGGTCAGGGTTGGGGTTAGAAAATTAAAAAGAAGTGTATAATGTGTAAGCATAGTAATAATGGTACTTAAAAATTATCTCTATCATTCCACTCTTTGAGTAATTAAAACTGATATTTTGCTCATTTCACGAAGAAGCAAGAGTAGCGAAGTAGTGTTTGATTCAATATTATGTTTACTTAAAAAACTTTTCATTTAAATGAAATCTTAATATGTGATCAATTACTTACTCCACAATTTTCAAACATTGCATGAAAATATTCCTTACATCTATGATGAACCATAATCTATTGATAGTTCTTAATACGAAACATTCATATAAGGGAAATCAACATTCGGAAATATTCGTTACGTGATCAAGTTTGAACCCAAAAAAATATTTCCACGGCAATCATTAAATTAACTGCAAATATGATTTTAAACAATTACAAATAACTTTGTACCCAAGCGGAGGACCTTTTTGAATTTCCCCTTAAAGGATAATTGGTAAAAGTGTTCCAACAATGACCATCCACCTATTGAAATGTTAGAACGAAACTAATTATCATGCTTCTTAATTAAATAAGGAATTGCTTCACAGGGTCATCAATTTTGCATTACTGAATGTGTATAAACCGGATGATTAAATTGCATGAAAATATTCAGGCCTGAGACTGGAGGCTGACCAAAGCAGAGGACGTCGTTGACATCGTGGAAGGACTGAAGGACCCTTCCTCACTCCCTTCAAGTGGAGCATCCAACCACATGTCTTAGGCACGCCCTATTGGCACTGGTGTAGTAGATGGCTTGAGATGCCAGAAAGTTATGTCAACAGCTGTTCAGATTTTTGGTAGTGTGAGGAAATAATGAGTTCAATGAAGAATATTTTCAAAGTGGCTGGTTTTTCAAATCAAAGAAAAACATTCCTAATTCTTATTTTTTTTATGATGCTTTAGTCAGTTGTACCTCTGAAACAAAACGTCTATTGAAGAAACAATTACATACACAGAATGAGACAACTCATAAATGCTCAATCGACTTTGATGAAACATATTATCTTGGTGGTTTAAGGTCTAAATAAAAAAATAAGACTAAATCAAGGCAATTTGTAGTTGTTATGTTCTTTCTAATAGATTTGTCCTTTAACAAATATTAATGAATATTTTTTTCTCATAAAAACAAAGTTTTTATTATACTCTCTTAATTTCATATGCATTATGTCACGTTTTATTGTATCGTATTCTCAGTGCATTAAATTATATTTTTTCATTGTTTTACGGTATCTATACCATTAAATAGTATTACCACATTGCTAATAAATTTAATTTGTGAATAGAAATCATTATATCTTCACTGATATGTCAAATTATTCCGACAATCGACAGCCATTAGGAACATTATTTATTCGATATGACATTTATATTTATTGTTGAACCTTCAATAGCGATATTAACAGTTGTTGGCTCACCACGCGGTCCATCTCCCACAGCGTCCAAGGGCTAAGTGCTAGCTTTGATCGCCGTCATTAATGAACAATTAGCGAGTAAAATATTGCAAAACTATGTTAAGAGGGTAATTCGATGATGAAAACAAAATTTCTAAAGAATGAAGTGAAAACTGCTATGAAAAAAAAGAAGAAAATAATTGCCCCAGCAGGGAATCGAACACCACACCTTCCACTCCAATGGGTTTGTACGTACACAGACTGACAGTGTGAGCTAATATAAACTGAGTAAAAAGGCTGGAGATATTTTTCTTTAATATTAACATGTCAGCATGCTTCTTGCTCCGCGTTCATTACATGAATTTCTTCACTAAACTAAAAATGTTTAAGTCTTACAAGGACAAATATTGTGATGCATGACAATGGATAGAGGCGAGAACGAAAACAGGAATGTTAAGTATTTAAAGAATCAAATATAGACATTTTAATGAAATTCTAGTCTCACGCGAGTCTCTCGTCCGGCTACCTCCAACACTACTCTGCTGCGGTCGCTTTGAAAACGCCAGTGTTTATATGCTATTTTAAATACCCAAAAAAACTTCGACAAAAATTGTCTTTTGAAAATACGTCTTTGACTACTTAATGGCGTTAGTTTCCCTTCTTAATTGTTGCATATTAAGCGGCTGTGAATTTAAAAAAATAAATTTCTGACGCGCTCCACGGGTCGTAAGGCACTTTTGTTTTCGATATTTGTTTAAATGCCAGCATTAGATTTTTTATTTAAGTTACAAACCCTAACAATGTACGATCTATGTAGTGGCTCTAAATGTACATTTTAAAAAAACTTCTCTTATCTGAAGCAAGAATTAATTAAATACTAAATTCTTATCATCGGGTTTTAATAATAAGTCAAAACATAACTTTTGGAAGAGATTCCTTTTTTAATTGTCCCGGAAAGTTCATATACAAATAAGGTGTGGCTTTCAGCATTTATCGCCTTGGGATAAACAATTTGACATATTTCAGCAACAAATCCACCGATTTACCTACTCTTACTAACCTTCAATCGGTTTGGTATTGGGAAAGTTCCCATTTAAAATGATCGAAAGGTTTTATTAAATTGCTGTGATTAATAATTTTAAAAATAAAGTCTCCTAAATAATATCAGTTTTGGACGATTTTTCGTTTTTGCGTTAGCAAATTAATGAAATTATACCGACCACGGCTAGTATTAGTGGTCTATAAATTACCCATAAGTTTCCTAGGATACACTTGCAAAACTGTGTTAAGTGCCTCGAGACGCCATTTACTTGTGAGAGAGATACAAAAATGGAAATAAAAGTGAAGGTCCCCTGGAAGAGAGAAGACCTCGAAATATGAAATATCAAGAAATAAATGCAATTCGCAATTTTTCCCATAGCATACGAAGAACCAACTCGCATTTAATTCATAGTGCATAGTAATGATTGTTTTGCATTCTGACGATTCTGGTGGTCCTCATGCCCCTGCGATCCTGATAAGCCATTGTCCTGTCAGACTTCGCAGGAGCCAAACCACCAGTGTTTGCAACCCCAATTCCCTGGGCAGGCGGAAAACCGATCCAGGCGGGGATCGAACCCGCGACCCTAGGAGAGGATTTTACCCCGCCGCCACCATTGCCGGCGTTAAATTAACATTTCATTTCACTAAGGCTACAGCAGCGAAGTTTCAGGGAAACCTTATTGATTTCAGTGAAAACTCCGTAATCATAAATTCTGCTTCCTGAGTAGTGAGTATTATTAAAAGGAAAAATATTTGGAAATAATCAAGGATTCTAGTTGTTTACTATAGCTGTGCGAGTCAGACGATACCATGGCTTTATTGAAAAACGCACATGAAGTCTTTAGATTAAGGGCAATACGATTACATAATTACAGGGAAGATGTGTTAATACCTCGACCGAGGCGCATATTTAAAATAGAAATGGACAAAAGAATATTTACCTTCCATCGCACGACCAAATAATCCTGCTCTTTTGCGCCTGCCCCCCAGTCTCTTGCCTTGTGCAGCAATACTCCTCCAGTCACTTCCCGCTCTATATCTCCGGTGATCGCACTGAAAAAAATAAGAAGCCGTGTAAATTCACATTGAACGTAATTGATACATTCGGTAACCGTGGATAATTAGCAATAATCAAGTTAGGATTCATCGTGGCTAGTTTTCTTCTCGTCACGTTTTCACACAGTGCAGTTATAGTTCCGTGTGTCAACACTTTCGTTTTGTGAACAAATATATCTAGTAGCTCTCAAGTTACAATAGGCTATAACTTATACGAGTTAAGGAACTAGAGCCAAGTATTTGAGTTATCTTATGCTTTTCCTTGCAAGTTTTTAATAAAGATTCTGATACTGTAACTGTACACACGGGGCGGTAAATAAAGGGATTTTGGAATTTCTTTCACCTAAGTTATAGCAACGGGCTAATTGTAAATAGTCGACAGATTTCAAACTTATATTTAAAATGACACCATAAGAGTACTTAGCGAGCGCAGCGAGCACTTTGCATATCTCCAATTATTCTGTAATCTTGAAATACATACCATGAGCACTCGCTACATACATAGCGAGTGTCCCCGTATAGACTGGTGTTGAGCGAGGGTTGAACCATTCCTTGTGGAGGTAGGACATAATATGGTTTTTTCGATTATTAAGGTGCCGTGTTAAGAAAATCCACGTTAGCGACTATCAGCACATCTCAGCACCCATAAAACTAATATTTTGTTTCTATTCATTGCGTTTACAAACGATGTGGTACGCAGTCACGCACACGGGTGTGAAGTCATACACCGAAGACAAATTCGTCATGAAAAAATCATTTGCCTTGACAAGGATTCAAACTTATCTCTCCATCACCGGTCAGGTGTGTTAGCCAGTCACATCACCAAGCCATCTTCATTCAAGGTGAGCTTCAGCGGGGGTTTAAGCGAACAAAATGTTCTCTTCCCCAGTCTACATTGCAGCACAGGAGGCGTGGTCGTGCATGATATGCCACAGTCGCGGAGAATAAACCCAACATTGTCGCTTTAGAAAAGGAGTCGTCGATATCGACCCCTAGGGGTCGATTAGGAGTACTCCAGGGGTCGATTGATGCAAGAGGGTCGAAAGGGGGTCGAATAATGTGGGGTCGGAGTAATATTAATGGGTGGCTTTTAAAAGATATTTACTATGAATTCTTTCGTTTGGCTGAAATGAGAGTTACCCTATTTATTAACATCAGACATATAAAAAGTATATAATATTTTTGTTAAATACCTCATCTGGGGGTCGATAAGATGGCAAATATTCTATGAAGGGGTCAACGGATTAAAATGTTTGAGGACCCCTGAGTTAGGACGACTAACTGATTAATTTCCAATCGTTGAATTTACATAAATGATGTGGTACGCAGTCACGCACACGGGTGCACGGGTTATTCACAAAAGACAGTGAAATTCGCCATGAAGAAATCATTTGACATGACCGGGATTCGAACCCGGATCTCCTAATTGCCGTTCAAGTGTGTTAGCCAGTCGCACCACCAAGGCATCTCACTTCAAGGCAAACTTCAGCGTCTGTGTAAGACCTCGAGTGCGCCAATTAAAACTGTCAAAGAATCTAACACAAGCCGTTTTTAAATTTTAATAGAGCGATCCGTAAATTCTTTTTCAAGTGATAATCTCTAATAAGTGCTTTTGTAAATACTGACAGTTTAATATTTTAACAGATGCCTTTATTCCAGAAGTTATAACGAGTTAAATGATTATATCATGAAAGAGATTAAGTTCAAAGAATGTCTACTTCATGCAATCCTCTTTCTACGTAATAAGATTGCACTATCCGCGGCTTTTATATTAACTTGAGTGAATTTACATGAAATCTTTGTACGCAGCGTCATGTTCACCGTGAAATTTACACCGCAAAAACGCTTGCTATGTTATTTATGTCCAAATACGTAAAATTAATGAAAAACTAATGAAAATTCACGAATTATATCCGATTTCACGGACATAGCATCACTTTCTGATTTATTTTAGGGTAAAATATTGCTAATGTAGATCTTTGGATGGTATGTCTGTTAAACACTTTTCATAGACTTTCGAAATAACCGGGGTGAGATTATTCATGAACAATATAGATCTCTGAATTAGGAAACCGCACCAGTAAGTTCCCCTGCATGTGGCATAATACGTGCAATTTTTTGCATCAAGACTTACCATTTTATATACATCACTTTTATTACCCGACAAAATGTAATGCCGATGTTGTTCACGACTATTTTCCATAAAACTTTGATCACCTCGCAGTTCAAAAATTATAATCCTTCCCTGAGAAGTGATTACCTACTGTCTAATATCACTTCATTTTGAACACTATATTTACCATGTCCAACGACAGGAAAATTCTAAGGCAAAAACTTCAACTGAATCATATATAAAAACCTTCATACCGGAAGGATACTAACGATTCGTAGGCATGATATGCACATAAAGTTGAACAACATCCGTCAACTGTCAGCCGTCGTAGCTCGAGAAATTGCTCCACCAAAAATATGAACATTTGATCCACGATTCCCGCTACCCGTGGTTCCCGTTCCCTCGCGACTGGACCGACGGTTGAATGTTCCATTCCAATATACCCGTTTACCCTTTCGGCGCTTAAGTCCCGAGTTCCGAAGAACTGCTTCAGCGAAGGTGCGGTGTGATATATTCATACTTCGTGCCGGGCGTGCCTCCCCTTCGCCATCCCTTCTCCATTCCCCCGTCCTTAAAAACATCGCCCACCCGCCAGCGCAGCGGTTACCTTCGTGAAATCACCCACTCCTACATTGCGAGACGAAACCTAGGGAAACCATATGTTTTTACTTATGGTAACCATTGTTATATGTAAGTTAAATTGAGTAATACAGAAAAAAGACAGCACTTAACCTTCAATAAATAAAGCAAGTATTTGGCTGTCGGCCATGTTTCCGGATGGCACATGTTGCATTATTTGGGTAATATGTAGAGGAGAGTGATAAACTTGAAATTACTGAAGTTTTTTTCTGACGAATCAAGAACAAATATTTATCTTAAGAACTTATGGTTGCATTTAAATGTTGCCACAGACGCAGAAGCACAACCAAGTGATAGGTTAAAATAAAAAAGCCGACAAAATTACCTGTGACAAATTGAAAAATGTTAACACCAAATTAATCGACGACCTTGTAGAATCTAAGCCATCGTATAATTTATTAATACGAGCATGAAAAGCCTATGTGGCTTGCTTTTACGGAGATGCAAAGAGAGCAAACTAACAGCAATAATGCTGATAATGGTTTTTTTGCCTTAGGGAAACGGGTTCAGATATAACCTAGAGAAAAAAACTGGCATGACATTGCAATCAGTCTGTCGTCTAGGCATCAGCATACTGTCATATGGTCATGAATTCATTTATATCCCAAGGAACACATTCAGATTCTCGAATAATAATTTTTATGTTTAATGGAAAATTCCAGTAATGCCCGTAAGATAGCAAAATTCATGTTACATCTTATCAAGGGTGAAAAATAAACAAATTAATCATTCACGGAGCATAATGCACTTTCAAAGGGATTCTTAATTTCTCGCACTGTTCTCCCATCGGCAGAGCACACTAAGCATTCTGATATTTATAAATTTTGAAAACCGGTATCGGGTTAGTGTTTCAGCACCCTACTTAGCATACCGTTGGAGGTGCCGGAGGAAATTTTAAATAATACTATTAAATTCGGCCCGAAATGATTGCCACATTGGCATATAAATCCATCTTAACCCATTTCTCTTGGATTAACGATAAAAAGAAAAGCCAGGCATGTCGGAGTTGGAAAGTGATCGTGAAGCTATTGTATAAAATAGCGCTTTTCTGAAATGGCACAGGGACTACTATAAGATCATTATGATGTCCACGTTGATCTCTTAATATGAAGGCATATTACTGGGAGCGTTACAGTCTAATTTCTTCACTATGTGATGTTCCACATCCTGTCCGCTACGATCATATGCAATGGTGAGAAGTTTACCTAGATATAGGCACGTTCCGTGAATTTTTTCGAGAATAATTTAGCGTGTTTCGCAGGAATGCGATGTAAAATGTAAATAGGATGTACACCTGAAGAATTTAAATCCTGATCAACTTTTCCGGCTCGAGGGGTCAAACAAGCATTAATTCGAGAGGTTTCGTCCAGGGAAGCACTATCCTGTACTCCTTAGGTAAGATAGGCCTATGATATGAGTAGGCTGGGAGTTACGAGTTCGCTAGGATTAAGTTTCTATTTTTCAAAAAGTTCCTACATAGAAATGAAATGCATATTTAGCTCCAATGCTACTGCAGCATTGTACCGGCAATTCGTGTTAAATTGTTTGGGGAAGCATTAATTCTGTCGGTGACACAACACGAGCGAGTATCAATCAGTGATTGGTTAAGGACATTCCGTATAACACTGGTGCCTAGGGACATGCTAAAATGCATTTTGACATCAACATCACAAAAATTTGAGTACATTAATGGTAAGAGAAATGTGCTTTGATTAGCCTTGTACAATCAAAATCTGTAGCATTGAGAAAGAGCACAATTCTTTTACACTTTCATTGCAGTTTAAGCATGTTCAGGTATGATTCCTTGCATTAATGAGATATCAGTGAAAAAAAAACTCGTTTTGTTAGATAAGGATAAGGCGAGTTAATCAGGAAGGATTTCTACAAAGAGGAATGAGGATATGTAAAATTGATATTACTTATTAGTAAGATTATTGTATGAAGATATTGTAAAAGTAAGAAAGAAAGATTGCTCGGGTTTCCTGGCGCTACCCTATGAGGTACCGAGCCAGCTCACTGGAACCCACTTCCGGCATTCGTCAAAGAGGAGACGAAGGCCGATGGCCGGTCCATCACGCCACTCATGCAGGTCTCCAACAGATCTCTGCAGAGAGAGACGTCATACTGTGCCATGTTACAGTGCCCTTCAAACAAGGGAAACACTGCCTTCGGAAAAAAGAAGTAAAGAACAGTGATTGCGGAATTTACATTTTTATGGACTTTCGATAAAATTTTGAAACAAACGAAAAGAGAATTTGAACATTTTCAGCACGACGGAATATGAAGTACTCCACGTTCTTCATACCCCATCGCGAATGTGACAAAATATCTAGCAATGCAATTCAGTGCTTGATACTTTATTACATTAACGTAACGGAATATTAAGCAGTCCACTTGCGCATAATACCTCGTTACGTAACGACGATTCTCAGACCTATACCTATGTATATTGTGTGTTTCGGTAATTTATTGTAACCAGTCACTAATTGCCTACCTATATTTCATCGGCTAAAATCACTTTAATTTCTCCCTCCAATTCTCTAAGCGAAGTTTGTGTGACCCTTAAGCCACGTCGGTGGCCCTACCGCGAAGGATGCCTTGTCTGAAGCTAACGCAGAACCCTACACACTTCACCTGTGTGCGCAAAGTAGATGGATAGATGAGAGATTGCGCGAAAGAGCCCTCTATCCAACTTCATGCGAACGGAGAGGAGTCGAATCCCTACCTGGGTATTTACAGCAAGGTCCAACGGTGGCAGCACTGCGTCGCTCTCCATCGGCGATCCCTCGGTGCACACGCATATCAAACACTTTGCACCAATTCACAATCACTAGAATGGCCATGCACTTTCAAGAAATCACGGTAACACTTTCTTCGTTACACTTCACACACCAATGCTTGGGCGAAGTATCTTCTTTCTTCAAAGGAAACTGCGGTCTCCTTCAGCAGTAATGGTGGCGATGAGTGTTTAGTTCACGTAATGTTTTTAACATTGTGTGATTGTGTTTGTGGTTATTCTTATAGCAAAATTGTGGCAACTCAGCAATGAAATGGGCACAAGGAGTATTAAATTCCAAAATAAGTATCCGTTAACGGATGAACATTAAGTACGGCCCTTTTTAGGCATGGCAACAAAAGTTTAAAAGAGACTGATCTGAAGAATCGCGTCGAATTGAGATAATGAAAGAAGAGGGCAAGATACCGGGTCACGAATAAGAGATTAGAAAGATGGCTCACAGGAAAAATATTACGAATAATTTAATGACTTCCTATTAGAATTACATTTATTGGTACCTCAAATACCAAATTAAAAGCCTGTACACCATGGATTGAGATTGCAAGTAGCATCAGAGAAGAAACATCCAGAGGACTGGTAGAGTCGAGGAAAGTGGGAATATTTTCAGCTCGATTTTTAAACCCTAGGCTGAAAACATTTGGGGTTATAGGAATTTAAATAAGTGAAACTGTCTGAAGATGGTCAAGCCTCGATTTCCAATCAAACTAACAAACAGCCAATGGCGCAACACTGAGAAAATCTGTCTTAGAGTTGCAAAGGGTGCAAGTAAGTTTACAGCTCTGGCGAATGCGAATCGGAATCATTTGCTTTAAAATAATTTGAACATTCAAATTTTAACTTCCCTACTTACATTAGGGAAGAGAGATCGGCAACAAAAGAATCTCCTCTGAATGCGTACGCCATAGAAAAAAAAAGGAAACCTTGAGTGGGAATGTTGAGTTAAAACTAGCACCATAGAAGAAAGCCTATGTGACTAAATGTGCGGTTAGTGATGATCCTTCACCGAGAGCCAGTCCTGTATATTGAGCAAGCACAAGGTGACTCACGTGATAAGTAGAGTAGAGTTCAGAAATGAAATCCCAAGAAGAAATAAAAGAGAATCAAAAGTACCTAATAACAACCTGCATTCGTTATGACTGGGATTTGTTTGGTGGAATACAGCCAGTGGAAACAGTTTACCTCTGAAAGAGAGAAATGAAATCATTCAAGTGTATTCAACTATGATACTCAAGTTACAAGTTAAAATATGGTGGTGCTTAATGAAGAGACTTTTTGCGAATTTGGTACGTTAAAGTCACCGGAAATATAATTATTATGTTCAACGCGTAAATGCCGCGACTATCAATTAACTATTCAAAAGGCTCACATATAATTTCACATTATCACACTATATTTTACATTTGATGCACTCACCTCTTCAACGGCGGATGGCAGCTACTGTTCCTCGCTCCTGACTTCCGATCACAGACTATTTTACTAATTTCACACACCACGGTCCTAAACATCTATCACGTCCTCTTCATAGTGAGCCCCGAAACAGAAAGAATTATTAACGGCGACGATTCACCTTATATACGTTGAAACGGCGAGAAAGAGGAGGGGGGAGGGGGTCGTAGTAGGGGTTTGGCATTTTCCGGCAAGGTCTGCTTTGCACGTATGCAGAGGGCGTAAGGTGAGGAGGTCAAAAAGGTTGTTTATCCGAAAAGAAGAGAGGTAGGAGGGGAACAGTGCACTTTGTAGACTGTGAATGAGTGAGGGTGAGATAAGAGGAGATACGGGGAGGGAATGGCCCACAGAGGTGGAGACCCGCATTGAGGTTCGAATGGGGTACTTTAAGGCCCACCGCTCAGTCGTATCGACGAAACTCACCGCCCGTCTTAACTCATCCACTTTTCATAAGGCCGTGGTTGACTGCGGAAATACAACCTGTCAGGTACTGTTTCGGCGTGGCGAAGCCCGAATCTCGTGCGGTTTAAATCGTCAAGGTCACGCAACTACGTCAATGGCTAAGAAAGTGAGAATGCGAAGAAAGTCGTTGGGCCGTATTCGTGTAAGTGAACGTATATGATAAGTCTACTGGCCAGCAGACGTCTATTAAATAATTAGTTAGCTAAAGTAGCCAACGTGAGCCCGACAAAAATATCTATTAGGATCTGAATAAAACTATTTCACTTGTGAATGAATGTAATTTTAGAAACTTTTTTAACATTGGACAATATTTCATTATCGCATTATTTTTCAATATACAATGCACATTTTTTTATTTTTATGTATCCGATCCCACCTTTTTTGCGATCTCTTTGAAAACCACGTTTCCATGGTACTAATACATTTCAGGTATATATTTGTATAAATACTCGAGTCTGAACAAGGTATGATGGATGAGTGGGTAGAGTGTCCGACTCCCGATGAGATGAGTGAGTAGTGAGCGCCGTTTCAAATCTGCTGAATGGTGAGAATTTTTTGATCGTTTTCCTACGTTCCTTTGCAAACATTTTTTAACATATCGTTATAAATTCATAATCCAAAGAGCAGTGTTTTTTCGAAACGTTTAAAAACTCTAAACATTTCGTCCAGATTATAATCAGACCTGTTGCAAGGACCACATATCATTTTTCATAGCAATAATTTCATTTTCATGTCAGCGTGATATTAATATGCATAAAGTCGTCCTTTCGTCTGCATGCTCGAACCCACTTCATTTTCATAGTTTCAAGTTTCTTGAGGGAAACGAAAAAAATTCAATTTCCCCTTGCCTGCGGCTGTTGTTGCAGCCAAATACAGCGCAGGAAGACATCTTCACGGTAGATACTTTTCCTCAGGGAATTGGAATTACTCCGAAGAGCTAATCACAAAGCAAAATCCACAATGCTCAAACCACGGAATTCTCTAGCTCTGTCCTCCACGCAACGTCACATAGTCGATACTATCGCAGCACAGAGGTATCGATAGATGACCGAGATGCGCAACGGCCTACCTATGTGTTAGTACCATGGACGTTTCCAACTCATCTTTCCGATTATTCCGTTTTCGTATCTAAATCACTGTTTTTTTATTTATAATGGAAAATTATAAAGAGTACTTGTAATTGTCCTCATCGCAAGACGGACACTTAAAGAATTATCTTAAAAACGTGCGCCAACGTGGGCTTGAAAAACGTCAACGTCAAACTATAAGTTTTACGTTGACTTTTATACACTTTTTCAACGTAAAACTTTGTTTTACGTTGACTTAACTGTAGTAAAATTTTCCGCTTGATTGATAACATTTCACATAAGAAATTTCAATAATTTTACCACATTTTCCACTTTCAATTGCATATTTTTTTATTTTTGCGATTTTAACCAATATGATTTTTCTGCCTGTAAGAATATCATGTATATAATTCTCTGATTTTTCGTTCCCATCGCATGATTGCAATAAAAATATGCTTATTTTATGTGAGGAAAGTTGTGAAATGCTGGCTTGAAACATAAAATTGACGCGTTGCCCCCACTTTTTCATTTCATTTTAGTTCAGAATATTGCAGAAAAACAACCCAATATAGTTTTCGCATTTTGTCATTCTCCGTAGGCCTGCTTACGGAGATGTTTTTATTGCTCAGGATACTACTTAAATTTTGGTTCACTACTTCATGGTAAGGATATATGCGTTATGCTTGATAGCGTCCTACGTTTATGCGCTTTCAAAGAAATAGCTTTAAGTGTCAACTTTGTTGGTACTATTAATGAAGACTTAACTATATTCCTCTTTCAATGACTACTGTTGACTATTTACTCTGGAGTTTCCTAGCGTAAGATAGGCATGATATTTGTTTTCGTCCAATGATATGCCTTTTCTCTTTTCTTTCAGGGTCGTCGAGCTCAATGCACTACCTTATTTGATTTTCAATTTTGAATTTATGAGGAAACTTGATCTGTTTTAAGTTGAATG
Organism: Pyrrhosoma nymphula; assembly: GCA_963573305.1. NCBI lineage: Eukaryota > Metazoa > Arthropoda > Insecta > Odonata > Coenagrionidae > Pyrrhosoma > Pyrrhosoma nymphula. Next base: position 106,404,120 of record OY754332.1, on the reverse strand, counting down.
GCAGCTGAGAATCACTGTAGTAAAGAAGAAATAGAAAAATAACTGTGGTTATAAGTCCTTTCCTGTTTCAAGTCCCATAGAGAATACTCATGAATATGAGCTGAAAAAGTCTCCCACGCAAAATTCGCGAGAACTGCGGTGATTGCTACGTGGCGATAGCATTTACTTCCAAAAGTGATATGATTTGTTCTGCGGAACCTTTTAAAATAGGATGAAGGCTGATGCTGAATAATTTGTGTTCCCCTCCAGGTTTGATACAAAATAGTCAAAATATTTCTATTTCACTAAATATTCAAAATATCTCTCTAGAAGGAGACCATTTTTTTTCATCCTTCCCTTGCTACTTTGTAAGATTAATTTGGAATGACCAACTGCTGCAAAATCAATAAAGAGTATATTCAAAGGGTTTTGATCAATAAGAAATGTGAGTTCTTTGACCAATATTTTTTCGATTTCAAGGATCGTGGAACCAACTGTTCTCTTTTCCAAGATAGGGATTTAAACAGAATGAATGTGAAAACCCTCTGTTTCGATGAAAGAAAAGTCTTCAGCGTAGGAACAAAGTTAATTTTCCGGGGATTCCTACTAAAGAGAACATTGTTCTTATCATTGAACCAAATTCTGAGTATGTTGACTATCTACTAATATAACTACGCTCCGACTTAATAATTTTTAAGCCTGGGTCACGACGATGGAAATTCAAACGCGCTAAAGTGATGGACTAATTGTCCGGATCGGTGATGAACTCCCGTTCGCACGTCTGCTCCGAGCGCGTTTCGTGCCGGCCACGAGAAAGAAGGCACATTAGATAACCTTGTATGCATTTGAAACGTTCTATTTAACTCTCTCGTACGCATCGACCTAAACCAGGAAATAATGAATAGTTTTCCTTTTGCATAACTCCGCAGGTAAGGTAAAAGGCAGCTTCTCGCAAAGACACTCATGGCGGTTCACCGGTAGGTTAGATAAAATGCGAATTTGAATGCAATTGCATTTGCAAGGACTTTAATTATTTCTCTGTGAGAATTTCCATGGATATTCTCAATATTCCATGAAGTCCAGGAGGGAGGGAATACATCGATGGGATATTTAAGACATGCTCAACTGTCACTCAGATATCTAGGGATATGAATTTGAACTGAAGCACAGTACATTGCTGGCTTAAATGCTCCAGGGAGGGAGATGAGACGACGGCAACACGACAAAGAAGCGGAGACCAAGATGAACGTCTCGAGATGATGACAGCAGCACTCTTTAACACCCTAATGGCAATTCTTTTACTGTTGGCGGGGCGGCTGTAAGGAAGAGGACATAAAACTTAAATTACAGCACCCGCACAATGAAAAACCGCCTCCATGAAGGCAGTTTGAGAAATTTCAGACCGGCAAGAAAAACAATAAACGAAACTTAACTAATTAAACGGTGGTTTTAGATTTTACTCATTCAAATCTGGATATAAACCAATAATATTGCAATATCGTAGCTTTTATCGATGATAAAACTTAAGAAGCGTTGAGCTCACCGGACCCGAATCTATTACAAAACTTTTGCGAGTTATTGGTCGAGAAATGGTGAATATAAATATTTACTCTCTTTGCTTCTAGTTAAAATTAATAATTTTCTAAAAAAAATTAACTTCCATCTTCAGTAAATATCTTCAACTAAACTTTTTGATGGCTGCTGGAATGCATGATACCCCAAGTAAAATTATTTAAAGCGGTTACGTTCTCTACTTAGGAGCATAATAAGTCAACAATTCAAAAAAAGCAATCGGTCATAAGAAAGCTAAAATATTCTTCTTACTTTCTGTTTTTGGCTATTTTTGCGTAGTTAATAATTCATTAGTATTTGCGCATTTACGGCTTATTAAGTTGCGCAATCATTGAAATTCTACCTCCATCCTTGAAAAATGCATTGAACCTACGTTGTTTTCACGATCAAAAAAGGCAACCCTTCTTATTGGAGGTGTCTTGTCAAGCATCGCAGGTTACAGTGAGAGCAATGGTCAACGGTTGAATACCAGAACCTTGAAAGAGTGCGAGAAGAAGAGCGAGGCTTAGAGGAGTAAGGAAGTGAATGGAAAGAATGCAGAGGAAACATTTGCAAGAGCAAGAGAGTTCAATGAAACGTTTCAAATGCATGTAAGGTTATCTAATATGCCTCAGTTTGGAGGCCAGTGCGAATAACACTCAAAAGCATGCAAGCGGCTAGCAATCCGTCAATGATTTCGACGATGAGTTCTCTTCTCGACTAGACTCGACTGTGTTCGAATTTCCCTCGTCGTTGCCGACACCTAGGAATAATATGTCATAAGGAAAGAAGCTCATTTTTCTACGGAGAGATTTAGCGGTTCTCCGTTTGTTGGCAAAATATTTATTTCCCCCCAAGTTCGTCACACTAGTGATTAGGATAATTTTTCAATGCTCACTCTACATGTCACCTTTCGATTTACGTTCCACAGCACAAAATGCGTGCGTGAGGAGGGATTAAATCCCGGGACCATGGGCTTGTCAAGCCGACAACCGAGAATGGTATTCAGTTGTAGTCAGTTATATCCTGCGTTCTATGTTTTCTTTGACTGTTTATATTCTTGATGTTTAATATTTTAAAACGCAGGTATGGTAATAGAAGCAGGGAGCTACTTTACTGAGTATCCAGTAAATAGTGAATTATTTCTCCAGGGCACGAAAACAAGAGATTTAACAGGTCGGATGGAGTGTTTGCAATAATGAAATGACTTTAAAAAAGCACTGCCAATACATCCAATGATAATTAATTAGACATTGTCGGAAGTGCCATGGAATAAAGCAAATAAAGGTGTTCGAAGGAGCAAATGTTTTCACTTTAAAGACTGCCCAAATGTGACAAGGAAATTGCACTCCAACTTGAAACTCAAATTTCGACATTCATGCAAGAAGACACAAAGGGCACAATATAGTGAAATCGGATACGATTTAAATCTTCGTTCTTTTAACTGGGGCACCTAGATTTAAAAAAAATCAATAAATCGATACCCTATTCAAGTAAAATTCAATGCGCTTGCAAGCCTTTCAAAAACCCATGCTGCCAGTAATCCACCCAGAAGAAATGAAGTGATAGGTCTTTGGGCTGTCAGCCTTCCTCCCAGCGGAGGCAGTCTCCCTCCAAGTCAATGATGAGGACGATGGCACCAGTGAGGATTAACAGGAAGAGAGTAGTTGACAACAGACATAAATTTGCTTCATTTATTTAGAGCCATCTATTTCTCATTACATCTCATTCAAAACTTACATTTACCGATAATTACCTCAATAATAATCTTTAATATTTTCGCCGATGACGACTCGCAATGTAGGGGTTGGGGGTTTAAGGAAGGCGATCGTTGCCCTGGAGGGTGGGCGTTGTTCTCATGGGCATGGGGGATAGGAGGGGGCGATAGGAGGGGAGGGACGGTGGAGAGGGTTCGCATGCAGGAGGGGCGTATGAGGTGATCCACACCTTCGCTGAGCAGTTCTTCGGGGCACGGAGCCCAGCAAGAAAAGGGAATGTCAGGTGATTGGAATGGAGCATTCAACCATCGACATGTTTCGAGGGCACAGGAACCTACGAAGGTGGCGGGAGTCATGGCTCAAGTGACCATATTTTTAGTGGAGCCTTTTTTGGCCTATGATGACTGACAGCGAGTGGAAAGGACGGATGTTGCTCACCTTGATGTGCGTACCTTTCCTAAGAGTCACTCGTATGCCGGTGGTATGAATATTTTTATTGAATTGTAAACTTCTTTTGGCCCATTGGGCACTTAGAAAACCGTAGAAAACGCTTTAGCTACTCGAGCTATGGCTTCTGCAACTCAAAACAAATGGTGTTTTGTACCGATGTGTAAAAATACATCGAAAAACTCGCCTGATCTGTTATTCATCACGGTCCCGAAGGATAAGAAAGAACGAGAATCTTGGTTCAAATGCGCACGAAGAGATATGAATCTGTCTTCTTCTTCGGTTCTATTTTGCTGTGGGGATCACTTCAACGCAAGTAAATTTTAGATTAAATTGCACTATTTCTTATAAAACTTAGCAAGCAATACTTAGTAATCTACCATCCAATAAGTAAACTTTATGAATAATTCATGTTTATATGAAATTGCTTGTGAAGCATTTCGTCGTTCTTACGGAGTAATTAAAATATGATTAGAGCACAGCTATTGGATGAGTCGATGTTTTGAGTGATAGAATAACTGTGTGCCACTACCCAACATTTTGGTATTGCGTTCATCCTAATTTCTATTCACCTGAGGTAATATATGCAAACACATTTGCCTAGCTCATAATATTAGAAGTCGCATATCCTATTAAATAAGACTCATATATGTGGAGAACCTTTACATTTTGGAAAAAGTTGGGATCCTTGTTAACACTAGTGTGAAGTCTTATGGAGTTATAAACGATTGTAGGTTTTCCTCGTGGATACTATAGAGTAAAACTTCTCAGGCCCCTCACCCAGAGACAAAACAACTCATCTTGGGTCCCGTTACATGAGCATTATTTTGTACAACAAATTTCCAACCTTCCTTAAAAATTTTATGGGCCTTAATGCATTTACATGTAGGTTGAGATGTTTATTTTTACTACTGGCAGATCATATGTTCCACAGCATCAATAACTATCTCTCTCATTGTTAATGTATTTTATCCCTAACGTGTCCCATACAAAATGCATATTCTTTGCATTTTTGTCTATGGACAAATATATATATATAAATAAAAAAAATTTCTTTTTATGCCCTTGCTCTATGTCGATTTGGCCAACTGAGTTACTAGACATTAATTAATTATTAACCTGGAAGCAAGCTGGATTATATATGCTGGATTCCAGCCTAGATTACACCAAAATACCGTAAATTTTGTATTAAAAATGCAAAAGTTTGAAGCAGCAACTTTCACGCTAAATTTAACGTAAATAATGAACTAGTACACCCAAAAATTTAGAAAAAAAATTCCACTTCAGTGGGACTTAAACCTATGACATACATTTATCACCAGCTAACAGCTACACTCTCTACCCCTGGTCTAACTTCCCACAAAGACCATTGGGGAGAATGAGGCTATTTCTTTCATTCAGAGTTAATGCTGACAAATAGTAATTTTGTGAAAGTGGAAAAAGAGTGCTTGCTATTTTTTACCATACATACAAACAAAAGTTATAAGCCAGCAGAAGTACCAATTGGTGATTTTAGCTGGAATTACGCCTCAAATTCCACCTCAAATGTGGGTTTTCACCCGAGATGTCAAGGCAATCTCATTGTCAGCCTAAGATCCATATTTAACTTTTATACCACGTCTAAACAATCAATTCATAAAAGAAGACATAAATGTAAATTGGAATGAAGGCAAGGTTTATTCATGTTGGCCCTGTTGAGGCTGCACTAATACCTGAGAAAGAATATTATTATTAGTTTTCAACTTAGCATTTCCTCGTTTTTATTGGCAAGTAATTCTACCGCGTTGTCCTATATGCGTATTAGTTACCAAGCATGGTATTTAAGCAAATCAAACAAACCAATTACGAAGAAAGCTAATGTTTATATTGCTATTAACAAACGCAAACACCAGGAGGACGCTATGGGCAGGGAAGGCAGTTCCAGCTCCTTACTCTGTCTTCCCTTTCGTTTATAACGAGAGTAACATTGTAGGATTTACTTCTTATTTTGTGCTCAGGGCAAACTCGTGCATTTACTATGCACTTTGTTCCCACCCGCTTCATTTTAACGTACCCTATAGCAGAATCACCATAGTTTTCTCGAGCTGATGCAATGAGTGAAGTTCGAACAGCAAACAAATACGATAACCAACAAGTTAATAAAATTATGAACTGATATTAAAACTCTTTACATTAAAAAGTTAAAATACATTCAGCTGTAATGAGGAAATACGCAATAAAATCTCAGGAGAGCGAACTTCATTCATTCTTCCTCATCATTTTTGTTCCTCTAATCTCGTTAGCGTTATACCGATCATCTCGTCTTATAAACTCGTGAAGAGTGAACATATCTAACGCTGGTAGATTGTCAGAATCAGCTTCAACGATATCTTCCTGCTCCATGGTCTATAAATATTTCTTGCAAAGACGCAGGAAAAAACAGCATTAACGCATATCTGCTGTCGATTCTTGCAGTGGTACGCGGCAACGGCTTGCTGGGATCAGCTGCGATATGACTAGTGACGTCATCCGTCCTGCGACCAATGAAAAAACGTTTCGCGGCGCAAAAGATTTCATGCCTAATTTCATATTTTAAAATTAAGATAGTAATTTAATGCTTCATTTTATTTGCGATGTATTATGTTTTTATCCTCTGCTCCTCATAACCTAATGCATAAAATCAATAATTCTACGAAATAAATTTTAGTTCAGAACCCCATTAAGGATTATAAAATAAACAGCGTGACACTGACATAAAACCCATCGTTTACATGCAATGCACCTCTGTCCCCTCCACCATCTTTTTCCCTCTTCCCTTCCATTCCCTGGATAGCCTAGCCTAGCCTAGATAGATTCCCTAACACCCTTCAGGCCCCTGTGGCTACTCGCTGGGTAGTATGTAAAAGACAATTCAGTAGAAACTCGTAAACATCCATTGCTTGCACGATAACTTGTTCCCCGTTACTTTTCGTATGACTCGGGTATTGCTAAAAAAAACTCGCGCTATTGTTCCCCGTCTACCCCACCTCCGCAGCCGACACGACGCCTCCGCCCCCACCAACACCCGCACCATCCCTTTTCCACCCCCAACTTACCAATGGACAAGGGTGAAGACAAATAAGAGACATGTGCACGTTGTCACACCAACAACCTTCACTCTGCTGCCCTCACACCCTGCCATTACCCCCTGCCGTAACACCCCATCCTGCGTCGCACCCATTCCCACCTCTCGTAGAGGTCCCCACTCCCCACACACTCCGGGTGGTACGACGACCAGACAAGGAGCACCATGGGTGGGGTGCTTAACTCCCTCTCGCTGCCTCCGATGGACGTCTTGAAAGGATGAGAAAGGACGGCACTAAAAAAGACGACCGATTGGAAGAAGACCGAACCAGGCACGACCACCGAGATATACAGGGCCTCAGGGCCGGCCGCTGGGGCTGTGTTTCTGTATTCTGGTCACCACCCTCGAATCCTGACCCATCCTTCTCCCTCTTCCCCCCCCCCTTCTCCCTCCCCTTCTCCCCCCTCTCCCTGCTCCCAGACTTTCACATTGGGGTCCCCCCTGGTATTTCATAAACTCTATTTATCCCATCACCAACCCATTTCACGCTAATTAGCGACTTGAATGGTCCCTCAACCTTCTTCATCCACTCAATAACCCAAAGAAGTACATATTCTGGTATGAACAAGGCTAATTATTACGACTGAAAATGATGCTTTAAGAGTCGAAACAAGTACATACATATTACAAATTGTTGAAATAAAAAGTTCAAAAATTGCAACATTTCCCTGCCATAATGGAACAGTTCCACCACATCAGCCCTAAATTAAAATTATGAATCGCTCATGTCTTCCTAAAAAATAATTACGAAATTTTGGTCGTCACGTCATTCAGCTCACTGTTAATTTCATTTCATGGCAAAACTAATGTGCATGTTTTCATCACCACACCCATACTCCAATATTGTAACCACGCACCCAGAAATAATGTCTTGAACGTTCCTACTTTTTAATTCCGAGAGCTCCTTGTGACGTATTTCCCAGAAGATTATCTGTTTTTCAGTAAAATATACCACTTATTGCTTTTATTTTTCCGGATGAATGTATTCCAGGTGGAGAGAGCTCTCGTACCAATGTTTCTCAAGTGGCCCAAGCGTGTGGGTGTAAGCAATTGAACATACAATCTAGGGTAGAATATCTAAAGGAAGGTATCATCATCACCTTAGCCATCAAAAATCAAATTATGACACGTTAAGGATTTACTCCTGACGTTTGTTCCGTTGACGGCAAATGATTTGAGGTGAACAAAACATTAAAACTATGTGGTATGTAAATGGTTGCTGTGGCTCTAGAATGTAGGTGAATGATGTTAGCAGCCGGTTAACAACTTTTGACAACTTTCTGGGCGTTTGATTTACGAGTAATTATTATTTTATCTACTCATTCTATCGTTGGGAAGCGCATATAACCAGTAATACACACGTAATACACATGTAACCTGTTCAGAAAAATGTTGTAAATTGAAAAAATTCTTTCCTTTTATTTATAAATTAAACACATTAACGAATAAAGAATCACTCTTTTAATCACTGAGTGGCTAAAATAACAACTAAATATGGTATTTTGTTCCATCGAAATAGGGACCATGGGAAACATTTCTTACTTTCAGTCATATATATTTTATAGTTGGCAACCGTCAATAAGTTGCTTATTTTCCTCTTCTCAACATTAAAAAAGGGTTAAAAAAATTTTACCGACAAAAATGCCGCTCCGATATAAGTGTCACCCGTGGTCCTCCCCTTCCCCCGAATAAGCCACTGGAAGGCTCCCGGGGAGAGAAAAGATAGGAGTGGAATAGGAGAAGGCTTTGGAAAATGAACAGAAAAAAAACCATTGGAAAAAAGCCAAATTTCGATACATATTCATGGAAAACATTCAATTATCACTCTTTCTCTCATCGTGGGGAAACATTCCAGCGATTCTTATCACTCACGCTTCAATACTTCAACACAGTCGAGCACTCGGGAAAGGTTAGTCCGATTGAATGCATATGGCAGCCTCACCAGGAGTGCTGTTTGATGCTCAAATTTCACGTCGCATGGTGATAATATTGGCTTAAAGTCAATGCAGGGAGGTTGCTTTGCGTAAGGAAGATATTACGTTGTAATTGAGATAATACGCGATGTGAATTCAAGAAACGCATTGGAAGTGGACAATAACCCTTCAGAATTACGGTCGAATTTAGGAAATAACGAGAGGTGAAGATTTTTATAGTAATTTGTTGGATCTACGAGGTTAGTATATGGCCAGAGGATACCGTGCAAACTGTAAAATTTACTAGCCCAAAAAAAGAAAGCCTCAGAATGCGAAGGTTGTTTTAGATAAATTAGTTTAATATCACAAGTGGGAACAGTGTCACTTAGAATCCTTAATAAAAATTTGGAGACTTCGGCGATGACCAGTTTGGATTCAGGAAGGGGAGGGCCACTCGGGATGCATTTCCGGTGTTGAGAACACATTAAGAAAGTGACCTTGAATATTATCAGGATGTTTTGCTTGTTTAGTTGATTAAGAATGGGCGTTTGACAGAATTAACGATGAAAAATTGATGAAGATATTAATGAAAATAGGATAAGATTGGAGTGATGGGAGACTCATTCGTTTAAATTATTTGGGTAGTTATTTGGAGGAAAATGAACGTAAAAGCAGGGACATTTATTGAAAATTACGCTTGCGAAGGAGGCGCTCAGTAATGGCAGGGAGCTAATGCTAGAGACCATGGGTAGGAATTTAAAGAAAATGCTAGCGAAGAGTTCCATATGACGTGTAGCGTTGTATTGTTGAAAAAATTGAACTCTTAGAAAAGAGGACGAAATAGGCTGAAGGTGTTCGAGGTGTGGGTGAGGAGGAAAATGGATAAAGTGTGGTGGACGAGGGGTTGCTCGATATGGAGGGCGAGAGGAAACTTCTGGAGGAGATTCAGACGGGGATTAGGAGGAGAGGAAATTGTAGCCTCTCACGAATGCGTATCGCGAAGCCCGTGGACTCTGAATCATTTTCTGGTGGAGTATAAGGGATATATTTCGCCAGTGTCCGCTTTTATGGCAGTGCGTTTTATGACAAAACCGATTTCGCTCTCGACTCTGGATTTAACAATAATAAGTGATCTAGCATTACTTTCTGAACATAATTTCGGGGTGAATTTGTCACTGACGAGGTCACAGGGCTCCTTTATTATTATTCGAAACCTATGACAGTCTAACCGTTAAGGCAGATTAACATTGAGATAAGAGCACCTCCACCAAACTACCACATTCACAGACCTCAATCTGCTAACATGATTACATTCCTCAGCTCGATATGCATCCTGCATCGCTTCATCCCATCTATCACCCTTTTCACTATCTTCTCCTTCTCCGCTTACCCAGCATCGATCCCGGTGGCGGCTGGGTAGAGTCCTCGCCTGCTTATCCGAAGGTCGCGGGTTTGAGTCCCACCTGGGTAGGTTTTCTTTCACTCAGGGCATAGGAGTTAATGTCATGTGACGGGGTTAAATGTATGAGATGACTACATTGCCCTACTTTGCTCTGAATAAAGGCGCCATTATCATTATTAGCATCCCCTAACTCACAACTCTTTCTCATTCTACAGCATTCCCCCGCCCAACATTATCCATTCTAACCAACTTCTTTGCCTCCTATTATGATAAACTCCAGCAAGAGTTACCTCTCATCACCCACCATTCCCAGCAATTTCGTGTTCGTCTTCCATTCCGTCCGTTGCACTTTCCCCTTCTCCTCCACATCCGCATCTCATAAGCCTATAACCTTTTCACATATAATATTCTAATTAGCCGAGCATCCTGCAGAAACGAAGAGTGGGACGGAAATGTAGTTCAGGGACTCCAATCATCGAAGACGAGGAGAGAACCGCACCGAGAAATATGTAGATCGGAAGAGGTTCGTGGGCATGTGGATAGTGGAGGAAGAACAGAACCGGTAAGAGGCCGGGGAAACCCGTCCATGGATCCAGAGGAGTTCCAAATGGAGGAACCAAAGACGGCGAATGAGGTCCCAGTAACAAAGGTGGGCAGCACCGAGGAAAAAAAGAATATTGGACGTAGAGAGGGGGTGAGGATTAGCGTTGACCCTTCTGCAACCCATGGTGAGCATTCCGGAGGTGGAGGACTGCCAGCCGTGGGTAGAACGAGGAGAGTGGGGAGAAGGGCAAAGGGCTAACATCGAAGGAGTGAGTCGGGAATCCCGACTCGGGATCACTTCGAGGGAGAATAAATGGGCGAGTCGTTGCAGCGGCGCGGCTTCGACTCATCTACGCGAAGAGTAAGGACACATGGTGGAATTTTTTCCGAGAATTAGAGCTGAGGAATTGGGAATTAGAGTGAAGAGGATGGAATGGGAGAGAAATGAAGATGTGGTCTTCGTACACGTGGGAACTAATGACATCAGGAGGGTGAATACAAGTGAGCATGTTGTGAAGAGTGTGATGGTCTGGGTGGGAGTTAAAAGGAGCGAAGAGGTAGGAATACCAGGAGCAAATTAAAAAGAATATCGTCGCATCAAAGTTAATAATATTAATTAAGGGAAGATTGGATAGTAAAAAATAGGGAAGGAAAAGCGGCAGAGAAAATATAGAAGCAATGGAAACGAGAAGTATCAAGAAGCAATGGGTCACAGAGGAATTGATGAAGAAAAGAAAGGACAGAAGAAAGTATAAAAACGTCATCATGAAGCTATATCGTAAGAGGTGTTAGGCATTAAATAATAAAATTAGGTGAGTAATAAATCGGGAGAAGGAAAACTGGTCGAAAGAACAACGCGAGGAAATGGAAAGCTTCAGAAAGATTGGGAAGTTTGTGGGTTATACGCTAAAGTAAAAATACTTACGGGCGTTTGTATATTCAGCACAAAGGAGGGGCAATTGTACATCTTATGAGAAATAAACACCCAAAAAGATGCAAATAAACCCTCCCACTCTTTACTCTATTCCTCCCAATATCATATCTGGTGCCCTGACACCCCCTGCGCCTCTACGGTGGCTTTCAGGGTAGTATGAAGATTTAGATAGTACGATGACGCTCAAAATCACCTCCCCTACTAACTTCTGAAGAATTGCAAGTTCTTCGTGAATCACGCTATAAACGTATGCACAGCTTTGTGTGAAATACTATAATGTCAATAAGAGCCAACGTAGTCGTCAACACTAGCACAAGTTTTTGTTGAAAGAAAAAAGAATAGAAGAAATGCTTTTTTCCATGATAATTGAAGTAAATAATACAAATTTTCCCAAAGTTAAAATCGAGACTTCTATGTAAATACCTACCAAGCATCTTCTTTAACGTAAAATCTATTAATCAAATGTGGTTCGCGTGAATTGACCAATTTTCAATTTGGAGCCTACAATATAGTAGTCTGTGCCCACAATCGTTAGTTGTAATCCAACTCCGTACTGCGATTGCTAAAGAACATTGTGAGTCGTTCATTCAATAAGGATCCTACGCCAAAAGAGTTCTTTTGACTTCAAATTTTACAAAAGAGCCTCCAAGCAGGGAGAAAGAAGATTCCCAGGAGAGAAAAAAATGGTATCAGCGCTTCTCAGGATTGAATTCACGGATAAATTGACGAAGTTGAATATGAAGTACGATCTGTAAAATTTTACAGCGGTTTTGATCCCTAGAATGAGATGTATGGAGCTCGAGATGAAATGGTACAACATTTGCGATATCATACACAGGACAGTTACAACGTTCATGTGTGGAGCCAAGAGTGGGGACTCAAACTTAATCTGAGCAAATGCACGGCAGTATATTTCTTGCGGAGGTCGTCCAACTATTCCCATGTATATGCTGTGGATGGTGTTAATATAATGGTGACAGATGCAGTGAAGTATCTAGGAGTTACGATAACTTCGGACCTATCGTGGGGAGCACATATAAGAAATATTTGTGGCAGATCTCTGAAGAAGCTAGGATTCGTCAAGCGTATTGTGGGAAGATTTTCGGATGAAAAAGTAAAAGAGAGGTGCTATTTCGCACTCGTCCGGCCACACCTTGAATATGCAGCGAGCATATGGGATCCGGTGCAGAAAGACTTAGTCCGGGAACTTAATAAAATACAAAGGAAAGCTGCGCGATTCGTCAGAAACTGCTACGGGCGTACAGACAGCGTTACACAGATGTTAAACGAATTAGGCTGGGAGCCGCTAGAGACTCGGAGGCTGCGCGCTAGGCTTACATTGCTTGAACAATTGAGAATAGATATCTTTCAGAGCGACAGGGAGAACATCCTATTAGCACCCCACTATATTTCCAGGTCCGACAGAAACGATAAATTAAGAGAGATATTTTGCCGAACGGATAGGTATGGGAATTCGTTTTTCGCCCGAACAATAAGGGACTTTTATAAATGCTAGGCGTAATTTCATTATAGCGTGTCCATCTTATATGTAAACGGCTGGTGTCCTAACACCCCCCGCCACACGCCTATTGAGGTGGCTTGCGGGGTAATATGTAGATGTAGATGATTAGTGACGGCATAGAGAGTTGCGTCAAATAAGCGAATTGCCCCAACCTCGGCAATTGGTCGAAGCATCGACGAGGGAGCGACCTTACTTAAAGGATTACCTTGCGGCAGACATTGTAATATAATACCGTGTGAGAGAATAGTTTATCTTGTCATAGTAAATATCTCATGAAAATTATCTATCATAAAATATCTCGGAAATAGACGGGAAAGAAGTGTCATCTCCTAGATAAACAAGCCGATGTTCAAATCTTCGACAGATTGCGACGCAAGATGAAGACAAAACCATGTTGTTTCAATCCTTTCTTTCATAATCTTGGCACATTCCCAGTGGTGTATCCAATGGACCCATTTGTTTTTTTCCTTTTTAAGCTGATTGATATGCATAATCTGTCATTAGAAATCTTCGTGCTAAGAATTTAGACCTTAAAGGAAATTAGTCAGAAAAAACGCAGCAGTTACTACTCGAACCAAAAAGTGCTCTGATCTCCCGCCTTCGGGCCACGAATTCTTCAAGCAATAACAAGCAAGGACTAATAGCTGAGTTTCACCGTCACTCGCTCAACTAACCTGCAGCAAGGTACACGCTATCTGAGGGATAATGCAGATACACAGATTTAAATTTGGGCGCTTATGAAAGAAAACAGTCGGCGTGGAGGGAGCAAGTAACGCTGAAGGGGACAGGGTACTCCTTGCTGACTGAGAGAGCATCGGATAATCGGACAATCGGGTAATCGAGCGTCAAATAATCGGCGGTTAAGTCACAAACTCTTATCACACAATAGCATTAAAATTGGAATTAATATTAACGTCCCGCTAAAAAGGCATTTAAGCTCCAGCGTGATATTCCATTTTCTTGATAAAACGGGATCATTATGGTAAAACTACTAATTGAATAAATTAAACTACTAATTGCATGACTTTAGGGAAGTACAACGCGAATTCTCATATATTTTTTATTTCATACTCCATTTTTCAGCTTTCGCTACGATAAAGAAAGAATAAAAAATGAAATAATAAACACTGACTGTATAAAAAAGAAGGAATAGTCGTGCATTGTCTCTTTGGATGGGATGTAAGAACCTCCACACCGGCAAAACAACTGGAAAATCAAAAGAAGTAGATGGAGAATGCATCAAATTATATGGTATAAACGCATGACATCAACAAATTATGTATTCATCACATGGTTATCAACAGTTTGCAAACTTAGTACTATAACGCTACTTTTTCCTTTCTGCTGGCCTTCAAATATTAAAAACCACTAACAGATGGCGCCACCTATATTTATTTTTCCTATCACCTTAGGGATTGAACCATATCCAAACTATTCGAAACTTTGGCTTCAATCATATGAAATAAGGAAATGGAGACCAAGCATTAATCACTGAATCCGACCCAAAAATGTTTTATCTGAAAATATAATGATCGACTTGGGTTTTTACAATTTTTATACCTTACATAAATAGGAAAATACAGTGAATATAAATCAAAAATTTCAATACATGTTATGTTCACCAGCCATTATAGCAAAATACATTGCATTTCAAATAAATTATTACTATTTTGAATTATATGTAAACCAAACCATACGGTATAACATTTCCTCATTTTACTTTGATATCCTTATCATAGACAAAAATGAATGGAATATCTAATGTTGGTTTGATCTAGTAGGGTCATTCCATGTCAAATCGTCCAGAAATTCGACATAAAATATCGGGGTTATTATGATAAAACTATTAATTGAATGAATGCATGATTCCAGGGTAGTACAGTTAGATACAAGACTCCAGGGACAACATGAATTATCACGCATGTTTTATTTTAAACTCCCATTTTTGGCTTTCACTATGATAAAGAAAAAATACAAAATTGAAATAATAAAAACTGAAAGAATAAAAAAGAAAAGAATGAATAGTCGAGGGTTGTCTCTTGGGATGGGATGTATGAACCAACACACCGGGACAATAACTGGAAATTCAATAGAAGTCGAGGGACAATGCATCAAATGATCTAATTTATACGTTTAACCTTAAAAAATTGTGTATTTGCAGCATGCTAATCAACAAGTCTCACACCTAGTAGTACAACGGTATTATTTTCCTTCTCTTAGCCCTCAAATTAAAAACCCCCAACAGACGACGCCACTAATTTTTATCTTTTCTATCACCTCAGGAATCGAACCATGTCCATGTTACTCAAAACAATGGCTTGTTTCATATGAATAAAAGGAAATGGACACTAAGCATTAATCATCCAATCCGACTTACAAATATTTAAAATGAAAATATAATGACCAACTTAGGTTGTTACACCTAGAATATATAGATAATACAGTGGATATAAATAGAAAATGACCGATGGATGACCGATTTTACCAAATTTGGCATTTCGTCCTCATTTGACAGCATATTGAAAATCCCGAAGCCATTTTGTAGTTCATTCAAACGTTTACGAGATATTGCAACGTCGCAAATTTTGGATTTTACAAAATTGTCTACACATTTCACCGTATATCTCCGAGAATATTGAAGCTACATATATACAAAAGAGCTTTTTTTATAGAACATATAATAGGAAAGTATAAAAACGGATTATATTTCAAAATGTAAATAATTTAATTAAGTTTATAACAATATTAATCATGTCATCGCTGTGGCAGTTGTTGAACTGCAACCATGGCAGTTGTGGAAAAATTCTAATTGTGGAAAGTGAACTTATTAACCCATTTAAGCCCAGAACTGTGCAATCGGTAATACCTCCGAATGCCCAGAATTCCAAAATTGTTTTTTTGGCTTACAGGAAGTTAATTATGTATTTAAATGTTGTACAAGTGACACATAAACTCTGAACATTTTAAATTTAACCGTAAAATTATTTTTTCTGGTGTGGTCGAAAATGACCACTTGGGATAATGGGGCATAAAATGACACGTCAACTCCCACTTTTCCCCAATATCTTTTTTTGTCATATACATAAGAAAACTCATTATAAAATTACCTTTGCTAACTTAGGGCTTTATTTCTTTCATCCAATGTTTAAATAAAAATAAATATTTACTCTACTTTATACTTTACTTAATAATACTCTACTTTTTGTCTAGAGCAGTGACTTTTCGCTTTGTACCATCGGTTTTGCAGAGTGAATAAACAACCTGGTGTAAAAACTCTAGCTTATCCCACCTAGTCACATACGGCCTACTGTCGAGCTATGCATTGTTTACACAAACATCTATGGTCCAAAAGAAAATAGGCATATACCATTTTTTACCGCGTTTACCTATCTGATTATTGGAAATATGATATCCATTTGATCCACTCCACCCATATATCTGTTGTACATATTAATTATTTTCGTTTTTCTTTCAAGGAATATCACGTTGCACCTGATAAAGGCTCTATGCCAAATATGTTTGAGAGAAGTAAAACTGTATTGCTATCTTTCCATTCCACTGCGATAATATTTATTTCTTTTTCAACGCATTTGTCAATCACTCCTCTTTCCATTTTCTTCATGTCCTTTTCTGATATGATGGCACATTTTTCCGTTCGATTTTCACGAACAGTACCAGTAGCACCTACTCCTCTTTCTGAGAGTTGTGGTATTACTTTAGAGCTGGTAAAAAATTGTCAAAAAACAAGGAAAATTAAAATCCTGGGTATGATTTCTTTAGTAAATCTACAAAACTGAAAAGAACACAACCTCCAAGGCCAAATTCATTCTTATTCTTGTCATTGGAAGACTCTTTTCCCTGATATTACATAAATGTCAGACAGTACCCTGATTTGATTGCCAACAACCAGGCTTTACAACCAAAACGTACCGGCTTTTTCTTCAAAAACTGCTTGCACGAATGCTTTCCGAAATATTTTATCATTATGGATTCATCGATTGATGCAAAACGCTCTAATGGAGCTAATCGTATGAAAAATTCACAAACGTCTGATTTGAAATTATCGCAAGCGTGAAAATTGCGAAATAGTTCATCAAACTGATTCCGTCTCATGGTGTATTTCACAAGCATATTTTCGGTGTCGGCTCTATTTTCCCAATGCATTCTTCGGCGAGGGCATGAATTGTGGCCCGATAGAAGTAAAATCCCTCTGAACGAATACATATCATCACTAGTCACATGGAGGATATTGTTTTTTAGAGGAATACATTGATGTGTATTACACCAAATCCTCGAATACTTTTCGATTGAGAAATAATTTCACGAAGTCGATTGTCTCGGGATATTCCGAAATTGTTAGAGAAGGAAGGAAATATTGATCTCCAGGCACTGGTATAGGACGCACATCACCGATATCTCCCTTGACTCATTCACTTACTTTCATCTTCTTAAGAAGTTTTGCACTTTCTACATAAGGAATGCTTTCACACTTATCATCACGTTCACCAAAAGACACTTCCGCCGGAGCCATCCACTGATCAATCATATCGGATATCAAGTATCAATCTATACGGATCAAAATCGTCGTCCTCTCCCGAGTCATCATCAGTCTCAGCTGAAGTTTCGATTGGAGGCAATGCATAAATGGAATCGGGAATATCATCGTCACTCAATGGTTCACATTCCTCTATTTTCGAAGTTTTATCATTGTTTCGCGGCGGTGAGACATTTCCCTCTAAACAAAATAGAAAACACGTGCATAGTTGTGGGTATATGAGCATAAAAACATAAAAATAATAGGCTGTACGGCAATCAAACTATGTAACAAAGGGTTTAGAGAATTTTAATCTTTCAGAGCGATGGGTAGTCTCAAACCCATGGCCAAAACAATGGGTCGACAAATCTTTCACCTCGCGATTCGCTACGATAAATGAGCAAGTATAGCATGTATTATCCCAAGTGGTCGAAAACGACCACTTAGGAGTAATTAAGCTGTAGGCTGGATAGGACTCTAGATAAATACGTAATTCAAGCTTGTATAGTTAAACAGACAATTTTTATTATAAAAATAAGTTATTTGATACTTAACAAATGAAAAAACAAGACTTACCGAGCCGTTTTTCCTGACATGTCAATGAAGAAAACGCTTCCCGAAGTTCACGAGTCAGAAATCTCTACTACACTGACTTATTTGCGGGATCTCAATCCCACATCGTTCCCAGATATCTACAGTTACATGTGTGTTGTATTATGGGTACATTTGGAGATTGCCGGCGTGTGGAGCAAAGAAATTCCACCAAGGTCGTTTTCGACCACTTGGGATAAAATGGTACCCTGGCCGTTTTCGACCGCTTGGGTTTAAATGGGTTAATATACCTACTGATGTGGGAGAAGCTTGGATTCCAAAATTCAAGAAAGTTATGCAAAGTTATGGTTGGAAATATGTCCAGAAAATTGAAAAAATTTTATCAGGGACTTCGGTTGCTCCAGGAACAAAGAAGACAGAAGAATAGCTTGCATCATTTAAGTACTACCCTATCACCTCATGCGAGGTTGAGAGGTCATTTTCATACTATAGAAATATCCAGACTGACTTTTGGCATTAGTTTACAGGAGAACATTTAGAGAAATATGTTGTTGTAAACAGGGCCCGCTCTACCATATAGGCGAACTAGGCGAAGTGATGGGGCGCCGCGATTTGAGGGGTGCCGAAATGACAAGTGAAGAGAAAAAAAAGGAAAAAAAAAGAAAAAAAGGGAAAAAAAATCTAGAAAAAAAAATTGAGAAAAAAGAAATTATTAATAAGCTCCCATTAAAAGATTTAGTTTCTAAGTTTGGTGAAATCAAAGCCAGAAGAGTACAATTTTAATATCTAGTGATTAGTAAATATATGCAAATATGCATTAGAAATACAATGTATCAAAAATATAATGGGCGCCTTCGGCGCCCATCGCGCGAAATTTCTTTAGGGGCGCCTTTTTCATCATTCGCCTAGGGC
The DNA here is from genome assembly GCA_963573305.1 of Pyrrhosoma nymphula. NCBI lineage: Eukaryota > Metazoa > Arthropoda > Insecta > Odonata > Coenagrionidae > Pyrrhosoma > Pyrrhosoma nymphula. Next base: position 106,385,010 of record OY754332.1, on the reverse strand, counting down.
GCCTGTAATGATAGAGTGGTCCCTGGTTGTAAATGATGTAATGTAACTTGAAATAAGTAAACCTTTTGTATTTTATGTTTCTTTAGTTTATAAGCTAATTTTATTTGAAGTATTGTCCTCTATCCTCTCCATCAGTTTCACCAAAAAGATTTCTTGTATTTTAGCCCTAGCTTTAAATTTCAGATGCTTCTTTGTGGCAATATGTCGCATTACGTTTCTAGCCGGTCACGGAGGCGGCGGGGTAAAGTCATCGCCTGCTAATCTTGGGATTATGAGTTCGAGTCCCGCCTGGGTGGGTAATTCACCACCCAAGGCGTAGAAGTATGACAAGTTCCGTTTGTCTGGTCCCTGGAAAACCTGATTACAGGCTTAGCCTTTTGGGATTTCAGGACCGACAGAATCGACCGAAATGCAACAAATATTTTAAGCACCTAATTTAAGAGCCTTTTTTTTTAATATTTAGTGCCTATTTCTTCATTTTTAGTGCCTAAATGTCCTCAGCTTAATCATGAGAAACAGGAAAGTCCGTATGAGTTTTAATGTAGTGTTCTGCTTATCCCCCGTAATATGGTGGTATTAAGAAGGGAAATAATGATGAGACATGCGATTTCACGGATAACTGTAAATAAATAACATATACTGTAAATAATACTGTTTATATTTATTTCCTTGATGAGGGAAACTTATTTATTTCAGACTCATCATTCCGCATTTTATGGTTTAATAATTATCTCTACGTTTTGAGACCATTATTAAAAATGTTGCTTATGACCAAGGGACGGTAAATATACAGTCTTAGCATTTAATTTATGAGGTCTAATTCAACGACAGCGCTAAAATCATAGTTAATATATGACCAAGGAACGAGATACGTGGCTCAATCATAGCTTTATTTTTCTTTAGCACCTTCAGAGTCATACAATATGTACTAAAACACTAATAGGTAAAAGTTCCGTTCAACGTTCATTAACTAGGAGCTGAAGGAGAAATGAGAGTTATGTGACCGAACAAGAATTGGAATAGGATTAAGGAAATTATATGAATTTCAAAACAAAAATAAATGCTATTCAATCAATATTTACATCAATCATATTCTCTCGTGTAAATAACTTAACACCTTCCGTGCTCATGACGTAACATCTACGTCACGGCAGTCCTTTGCGAGTTGGAGGGTTGATTTTCATCTTTTCGTGATATTTTCATGAAATGCACGATTGCATGAGAATTATCCTTTGTGATGAAGATGCAAACGCCCGTAAGTATTTTTACTTTAGCGTATAACCTACAAAATTCCTAATCTTCCTGAAGCTTTCCATTTCCTCGCATTGTCCTTTCCACCAGTTTACCGTCTCCCGATTTGTTACTCGCCGATGTTATTTATTTATTTCCTAATACCTTTTCCTGTATAGCTTGGTGATGACATTTTTTTACTTTCTTCTCTCCTTTCTTTTCCTTATCAATTCCTCGGTGACCCATTGCTTTTTTATGCTTACCGTTTCCATTGCTTCTATTTTTTCTCTTTTACAAGGTCTTTTGAATCTCACTTCACATTTCATGCGAACTAAAATAAGATGTGAATCCGCATTCAGGAGAATGAGTGAATCCGCAGGGGTGCTGATTCACTTTTCGAGACATTTCCGAATCGTCTTCCTGATCTTGATTTAACCAATGTGATATTGAGATCAGTGAATAGAAAAAAGGAAAAGGGATAGGAAAGTGACAAATCTTACGTTTTGTTTAGATGGACTCTTCTGTAAACTTTTTTTCTCCTCTCCTGTCATTATCGAGCTCTGATGGTCAATAGACGTGTATCGTTCTGCTCGTTTTGTCTCTGAGCTTTGACTGATTGAGTGACTTTAGTAGTGTAGTGTAGTGGTCTCCAATAACTTCATGTTCTCAGTGCGGTTTAATCACTGATCGTATCCAGAAAACGGTGACCCGCGGCACTTGTGATGGAGTCCTTCATCGTACCTGTGACGCTCTAAGCGAGGCTGATTTTCAACTGGAGGATAGAAATCAATTCTGGGACTGCGCAACCCGAGGAGTTTTTCCACCCATTGCAATGATACTCCAATTAAACCCTTGGGATCTGTATCTCTGCGAGGCAATACTCGGGTGCGCTTACACATTCCACAATAAAAGATTGAGTGAACCGCGGAATGATATGTCGTTATGGTGTGCTTACTCAACGAAAAGTGTAAAACTATTGCTCTCAAGAAGGACTCCCTTTGCACGTGCAATGTACGTGACGGCAGGAAGGCTAAAGAAAAGTTGTAGAATTAAGTGCGCTTAAAGAAAACAGTAGACTTATGGATAAAAAGTGGGAAAATATTCACTATGGAGCATGATGGAAGTGAACGACACTTACATCTACGGCTACGAAGTACCGTGAAAGCACCACTAGGGTGTGTGGCTCGGAGTGATACAGCACCACGCATGCAGTACTCGTCCTAGCTCGAATCAGAACCTCGTACGTTCTCCCGGCCACTAGGCATAGACCATAATGCAGTGAAGAGAACAGTTTGCAGTGACACCAGAATTTGGGAGAGTGCTACGTAGACAAAATAAAACTACTAACTTATGAATGCTGCGAGATACTGCTCCATTCAGAAAACAAAATAATGCCGGACAATTTAATCGCGGTGAGCTGTTAGTTTTGATAATAATAATAATAATTTCTATATAGGTAACAGATTTTCACAAATTACTACCTATATATTATACATATTTAGACAACACACATAACTAAGCCCTGGATTGGGAAAAACCACTCAGGCAGGACTCGAACCCGCGACCTTTGGGTTGGTAGGCGAGAACGTTGCCCCTCCTCCACCCAGGCCAGCATAAATACTGTTTACTAGTGTATAAAAATGATGTTGTTATACACTAGTAAAAGTATACTCTACCCTTGGGTGGAAGTTTCATAGATTTGATCGATCACTTCATTTATAATACCTTATTGTGTGCGGGAAAAATGACATTTGAAATCTATGGGTTCTGCAGTCAATTTTCTTTTCCTTATGATTGCAATATTTTCTACAGTAATACGTAGGCTCTAGCAATATAAGTTGAAAAGTCGGCTAAAAAAGTGCCTGCTTTGAATATGCGGAAAACCTATATTATTCCCTTTCATCAGTTGGAGATTCCCACACTATTTCATTTGACAATTCCGTAACGCTGCTAAGTTTATCGTGACAACGTTTTATATATCTTGCTGCTCTCCACTGCATTCGATCTATTTCTGAGACTAACTGAAAACCGAAAATTATTCATTGTTATCCAATTACACGAGCTAGAATATTCAAGTGGTAGGAGACGCGCATGGAATTAACCTATTGAACTCACCGGGGAACGGGAATTCAAATTTTCCAAAACGGCATTCTGTGTCCCACCTTAAACATATTTCACGTCACCGCTCAGTCACGGCCAGCCTACATCGAGGAATTTCGCCATTTTTTTCTTCGTGGTCAATATCATGTGATTGCGATCTCTGAGTCTTGGTTGGACCCTCTGTTCCTTCCGAGAGCTTGGAAAATTATGTATTGATACGCAATGAAATATTGCTGAGATGTGGTGGTGAAATGTGTTTATATATAAACAATGTTTTCATTACAAGTAACTTTCTTGTTCCCAAGAAAGCTGTAAGCCCGTTTTTTTTAATACCTGATACTTCCGAGAAAATTATCGAGGCAGCAGTATATAGAGCTCCAAATTGTTGGCAACCAATATGACTGTTTCGAGTCTACACTCACTGGTTTTCTAACATCAATTAGCATGGCTGTATTCATTCAGTGACCGCATGCTTGCGGTGTAATCGTGCGCAGGTTATCAGGGCCGGAGAAAATGTTATGACGTTTTCTTTTGACTTAATTCGAATTTCCTCAAACTTAAAGATTTTCAAACTTCAATATTTGGGGATTGCCACCCCTCCTCTTTAACCTTGAACACCAGCTACACTTATTCAAATCCGTCCTCAAATAAATAACTGGGAATCTATTTTCGCTTTGACGTAGGTAATGAGAGAATTTCTTTGTTATTTTCTCGGATCCTTATACGGCACAGTATGATGCTCAAGGTAATTAAAGGAATCAAGAGCTTTTGTATTCCTAAAGTATACATGTCCGCTGCAGTTTCTCCTCTCCTCTAGAATATCTGTATCTAGAGCCTGTTGATGTGGGAATCATGCCCAGGATGTCTCGGAAAGGGAGATAACCAATAAGAAGTTCAATCAAGAAGAATAAAAGGGAGTTTATGCACGCCAGCATTATTGGTACACCAAGTTTGAGTGTTAATTTGTGCGGTGGTACACCAGAAGGATCCAACGAATTTAAAATCTCAATTGGATATTTACAATCTCGTTCGCATTCATGACACTTTAAATCGATTTGTAGGGGACACACTCGTCCGAAACGTTTTTGTGGATGGTGTAGTTGATTGCAATGACGTCGGTGTTTTTTCCTGCCAAAGTAGCACGATCGCAATGCAAAGTTCGAAAACCATTCTTTTTTATATAAGATAATAAAACATAAAAGAAATAAAAAATAGGAAATATAATCATGCGATGATATTAGCGAGTAGTCACCAAATCGTCACCAGCCTACACGTCACGATTAAATTAAATCACTAATGCCAAACGTCTACAACTCCCAACATGCTTAAATCTAAGACTCACAGAACTAGCTGCTCCCAGTGACCGCTATTTTAACACGTAGTTTCACGGTCCTGACGCTTAGCGTCTACCTCAAAGGAATCGCTTCTTCGCCGATGCACCGATATATTTACCATGGCGGAAATAATCCGCCTATTTGACATAACTCCCAATGTGGTCAACAATGCACAGGTCAAATGTATGATGCCGCAAATGTTGTTCCATTCTATTCCGAGCTCCATGCATCACTTGCGACGGATATTTCGCCACAATGCCCTTCGTAAAGTTTTCCGTGAGTTCAGCTTGAAGAAGCTGATACCAAATGATGGCGGAATAATACAAGTTATATCTGGGTGAGTATGAGGATGGCGGGATAATATGAGTGATATTCGAAACGATAGCCGATAGTCGAAAACGCGTGAAGATGCCGTGTCTTGGTGAATGGCTGTCACCAACTAGTAGGCAGCCAGGATTCCGGAGGAGGGGTCAGCAACTCTCCTTCACATGATGGAAGGTGGAGACCGCGTGGGACAGTAAAGCTACATCCATTACACTGCGGGGATCGGTAAGTTATCTAACGAAACGAGATCGTAGTATTTGCTGGGAAGTGGAAGGTAACGGGATGCGACCAGCTTGAGGAGAAGCAGCTCTTCAACTATTTCTCTGAAATGTTTTATAATAAAAGGATTAATGGAATCCTCTCTAGTAAAATATTACTGAGGTTAACTAGTCACCATTTATATTTCCAGTCGAAGACTACTTGAGAGAGTACATCAGTCAAATACGATAAGCAGAATTTTAGGATTGGTTCCTGGAATGAAGAAAGGCAGTGGAATACCTGATAACGTGAAAATGGAGATGAGGAGAATGGGTCTGGATGTTTTAGGTATCAGCGAAATGAAATGGCCCGAAGAAGGTGAATTCTTGAGCGGCAGCTTACGGATAATCCACTCTGGATCAACGAATGGAAACGCAGATCTTCGTGTAATACTCAGAAAAATTAGCGGTATGCGAGTGAAAAGCTATTTTCAATGCAGTGAAAGAATATTATGGTTAGACTAGAAACAAAACCTGAAGACACGGTAGAGGTACTAGTAAGTATACATGCCCAAGTCAGATTATGAAGACGACGTCGTAGAATATATGTACGAAGGAATAGAAGAATTGATAGGGAATGTGGAAGTGGAATCGATAGGGAATATGAAAGTGGAAAGAAAAATTAATTATTCTTAGGCACCGGAATGCGTTTGTTGGAGTATGTTGAATGGTCGAACAATATTGTGGTAGAAATTAATGATAAACTTTTTCTAACGACGAAAGGTAGAGCCCTCACTCAAATTATCAAAATAATTTTCAATAAGGCATTTCGGCGTAAAATGGTGATATATATCAATCAATGACACCGTGCTTCATATATATCAAGCGTCAAGCATTCGGAAATTAAGAACCATTGGACAAATACCCTTTATTTCCTTGCGAGAATAGGTCAGCTTGTAAGTTTCAATCAAAATTCTCTACCTCCGCGCTAGCTGCTTCCCTGACTCCTCCTACATGAATCCTGACTGGAGTTTAGTAAATAGTGGTTGCTTTCGTGGAAAAACAAGATCCTTAGGATGAATAAACTGAATAATATGCGCGAAATCGATTCACACTGACGTCTCGCACTCGTACTTACGCCATTAGCTTGCCACATCTAGCTATGTTTTCATTCACCGTTCAAATGGAGGCTTTGATCTGTTGGGTAGAGTGAAAGATCGAAGGCACTAAAGTCGCAGGTTCGAGACTTGAGGGTGAAAAAAATGCTGTTTTTTTGTTACTACCATTATTATGCATGTGCATATGCTTTTAAATATCAAGTCTGAATCAAGTTTGAATAATAAAAGTAAACACATTTTTTGTCCCCAATTTCCGACTTTTAAAAAGTTAACTTGTCTGCGTCTTCGAGTAACGGATTCGGAATCACTCGCCTGCAGTTCAAAAATTAATTTCTGTCTTTCGCCGCGAATTCTCATTCATCATATTATACAGTCCCCTACCTCCTTCCCTCCTCCATGTGGATTCCAGAGTACGAATTTCCCTGCGTCTTCTTATCGACTCTGCAGTTGCTAAAATAATCCATATCAATAAACACTCACCGATCGCGTTCGTAATCTACGACGGAATGTCTTGAGTAGCTACTAATATACTTGTACCGAGAAAATCTGTTGGCTGTCATTGTTGTAGTAAACCCTGGTACACATAGTTAACTTCCGAGTTATATGCGTTAGCTTTCCTTTCTTCGAAAGTTATCGACATCGGAAATGTAAATGAATGAATATGCCTACCTTTAATAAGCATTGCGCTCCTTGTTATACAAGAAAGCTAGATATGATAACGGCAATTCATATCCTGGGGCTTTTCTCCCAGTTCTTTGCCATATGTTAAAAACATTCCCTGACTTTCGTTGCATTAGGAGTTACATTGCGTTGCTCTTTGGAGAATGAGTTCACCCATAAACTGCGACAGACCGCCGCTGAGTTCGGAGAGATGATGAGTTACACTCCTAGTTTCTTTATGTGAAAGTAAAATTGGGCGGGTTTCTCAAGCGCTTCGCAGTAAGGAACCGAAAATAATCCTCGAGTTTGTATGCTCGAGTCATGCCTCCTTGCTATGATATAATGTGCCGTGTGCACGAGCTCTGTCCATATGCAGGCCTCCGGCAGCGGGGAATCGCAAATCCGCAAGCAAAATAATCTACATGGCGCTAAGTTTTAAGTGCCATATGTATGCCAGGGGCGGATTAAGGTCGTTGTTTTGGGGGGGGGGGCGGTTCACTACTTTCCGCGGCTCCTGGGGGGTATGCAATACCTCTCAACGAAACGGGGGTCAGGGCGGACCTCCCTCGGAAAGTTAAAAGAAATGAAGCGCTTGGAACGTAGTTTTGGTGTGGCTATATTATAAAGTAAATGTGATAAATTATTGAGTTTAGCTCTCTATTCACATTTGAAAAACGCTAACAAACGATGTAAATAATGCCATTCTTGTGAAGATGCAGGTTTCCCGGGTTTTACACCACAATCCAATTATATTTAAACATTGTATATTGATCTGGTGAAATAAAAACTTTCATTGGAGAACCACCTTAATGATTACCATCTTTTCTATTTTCCCGGGAATTACGGGGGGGGCAGCCGCCCCCACCCCCCTTAATCCGCCCCTGATGTATGCATCACAAGCGTGTTCATTATTTTTATCATGAAATATAGTGAACTTAACTCCTGGTACCCACGCACTAAGTAGAGTCAGTGATGACAAAAATCGATCATCTCATATTTGTTGCATGCTAAGTTATATTAGGTAGAGATCCAAAAATTAACTGTAACGGGGTATCGATGAGTAAATTAATCAATTTATTTGTTCACGTGCAAAATTTTCATGAGTAAGAGTAAACAGTATTACGCTGATATGGAAGACTTGAGAGCCTTTAATGGCTCATCACCATGGAAGGAATGAAGAAAGGAATCACTCTGAGAATCAATCTTATTATTTGAGTTGAAGCCGACATTTTTCTTTTAACTATAACATTTTCAGAGAATCCCAGGATATTAGGGTTTTACGGATAATGCAACGAGCGTTCAGCGGGACCTGAGTTTTTAATTAGCGATTTGCTACGCAGTCTCGCGAGCATCGCTCATCCCTTTGCGTGCACCGTCGCGATTTTTGAAGGATGTTTTTGATTCCGCTTTCTTATTATGTTAATTATATACTAATTCTTTATTTTATTTTCTCATTATACTAAATCCGATTCAAATCAATCAGTTATTGCCACCCTAAAGATAATTTACATACCTTATGCTCCCGAAATAATTGATTTATGTCCTAAAATCGGTATTTTACTTACAAGTAAACCACATTGAGAAAAACATGGGGTTTTCAGTCGTATCCCTTTCTACCTTCCAATTCTATACTCCGCAATGTGAATAACTGATTTTTCAGAATAACCCCTTACCAACCCTGACGTCCCTCGTTCACGAACTAAACAGTCATAATGTGCTGGAATCGTCCTTTTATGTTTGACAGAAATAGTATCCTTGGGATATTTTTCTATGTAATTTCATTTAAAGCTATAATAAACCCAATTTCAAATACTTCTGGACAGTTTTTTCCTGTATTGAAGTGTTCTTCAGTTCTTTCCCTCTAAATCTTTTCCACAGTATCGGTCAAGATTTTGACTGATTCTTACCGTTCACCCCTTTGAATTTGAAAAATTTGACTGAGAGTGACGTTGAGCGACAGTTGGGAAATACTAGTGATACTGAAGGAAAGAGTAATGAAGAAGTGAGTGAAACTGAAGACAATGTCAGTGAAATCAGCTCAAATGATGAAAGAGATTTTGGTAGGGGAAAGAACAATACTGAAAATATTGAGTATATTGAGAAAACAGGAAGAGAATACACAAGTAAACCTCCTCGTGTGGCTAGGCAAACCATTCAGAATATACTGCTGGAAAAGTAAGGATTATTAAATGCTGGAAAAGTAATGGATAAGCGTAAGTCTTTCGAAAAATTTTAAACTCCTGAAGTTCTTGTCATTATTTTACGGCATGCAAATGAAGAAGAAGAACGAGCTCAAAAGTCCAAAAATGATTTTGAAGAACTAAAAGCCTTCATTGGAGTTTAATTTTTATCGGTGCTTAAGAAGATAGCAAGTTAGATTATCATGATTAGTTGTCACATAAACTCGGAAGGCCCTCATACATTGCAACGACGAGTCGAAACAGATGTAGAGAATTGATTACCATTATTCGATTCGATGACAAGTCTACTGGGAAAAGTCAGAAAAAAATATAAGTTTACAACTATTCGTTTAGTATTCCAACTGGTCAATGAGATATTCCCCAAATATTACACTTGTAGACCAAACGTTTTGATTGATGAAATGTTATCTTTGTTTAGGGGCAGGTGCCCACTCAAAGTATTCATGAAAGAAAAACCAGGATAGTATGGCATTCTTAAAAGGATGCATACAGACTGCACTGAAGTGTATTTGCTCAGAATGGAAGTCTACGCCGGGAAAAATAATGAACCATCTCCGAACAGAGGTCCCAAAGAAATTGAGAAACGCCTGGTGGCCTTAATAGAGATTTCTGGGCGAAACGTGACAATGGACAGGTACTAGACGCCTGTGGAACTAGCAGAAGAACTTTATCATGATTGTGGATTGCCTGTAGGTAGGAACTATGCAGAAAAATAGAAAAGACATTCCTGAAGAACTCAAAACGGTAGCTGGTCGGGAGACTTTTTCAATTAGCAATTCAAAAAGGCAGGCACGTTTTAAAATTACCACACTATTATCGCCATTCGATACACACACCTTTTCAACGGCGGATGACAGCTGCTGTTCCTCGCTCACGGCTCCCGATTACACTTTAAATCGCGGAATTCACCTGCCCTAATTCAAACCATACGTTGCGTCCTCGTCAACATGAGTCCACTAGCATAGATGCAATAACGACGACGAGCATTCGATGAAACGGGGAGAGTGAGGAGGGTGGGGGGGCGCTTTGTGGAGGTTCGGGGTTTTCAGGCAAAGTCTGCTCCGCACGTATTCAGAGGATGTATGGTGAGGAGGTCAAAAAGGTAGTTAATCCGAAAAGAAGAGAGTTAGGTGGGGGAAAGTGCACCTTTTAGACAGTGAATACGTGCGATGGAGGGCGAGATAAGAGGAAATAAGGGGAGGGATTGGCCCCCGGAGTTGGAACACCGGATCGAGGTTCGAATGGGATACTTTAAGACCCACCGCTCAGCCGTCTCGGCGAAACTCAACGCCCGTCTTAACTCATACTCTTTCGTTATTGCCGTACTTGACTGCGGAAGTACTACCTTTCAGGCCCTGTGTTTGCGTGGTGAAGCCTAACTATCACGCGGTTTAAATTCGTCAAAGTGGCGCGACTACGTAAAAGGCATAAAGAGTGTGGGTGCGATATAAGTTGCTGGTCCGTAATACTGAAAATGAATGTGTAATGAAACTATATTGGTCAGCAGATCCCTATTTATTAATCTGTCAACAAAGGTAGCTAACGTGAGCCCAGCTAAAATATCAATCTTAAATATCACTCATGAATGTAAGTAATGCTAGAAGATATTTTATTTAATCGGGCAATATTTCATTTGCGCATTATTTTTCTATGTCCAAAGCACATTAAGCACATTTTTTCATTGTTATGCATCCACTCCCCCTTTTTGTGATCTGCTGTAGATTACGTTTCCAACTGTAAACCGATTACGCCGTTTTCGTATCTAATTTACTATGCTTCGTGTTTCTGATTGAAAATTAAAATAATAACTCTACTTGTATCAAAAGACGGACATTAAAAGAATTTTCTTAGAATCATGTGCCAACGTGAGCTTGAAAAAAAGTCTACGTGAACCTAAAAGTTGTATAAATTTCCCGCATTACTGATAATTATTCTTTTAAGAATTTTAATAATTTCCACAATATTTTTCATTTCTCAACGAATTATTTTTTTTATTTCAGCAGTAGTATATGCAGTAACTTTTGTACAATATCGTATTTTATGAGGAATATTGTCAAATGCTGTCTTGAAATCCAATTTTGACGCGTTGAGTCACTTATTCACTTCCCTTTAGTTTAGAATATTGTCGAAATAGAACCCGATATGGTTTTCATATTTTCTCATTTTCGGTAGCCCGTGCTGTTTTAGGAGATGTTTTTATTGCTGACGATACAAGAAACTTTTATCGGTTCACTAATGTTACGGATATCATCGTAATGCTTGATATCGACCTAAGTTTATACGCTTTCAAAGAAATAGTTTAGATGTGTCTAAACGACCAGGCATTTTCACTTTACTGCCCGAGGACGGCCGAATTATACGTTGAGCTCTATCCCTGGTACTACATGTCAACCACGGTCCATAAAGTGCTCATACATGGCGCGGAAATTTCGAAAGGGGCAATTCTTCCCTTAGGCCAGCTATCCGAAGAGGCGATGGAGGCTCACAATAACGACGCCAGGATATTCCGAGAAAGTTTCACCAGGAAAGACTCCAGGATAGACACCAATGTGGACCTATTCAAAAGACTTTTGATCACGTCCGATCCATTGCTTTCCTCCACCATATGTTTGACTGCGAAGGCTCATAGAAGGCTTCCGGAGGAATTACGGGAACTATTACTAATAGAAGACAAAGAAGATGCAATAGAATCAAACAGCGAGTATGAGTAGTAATTACGATTCGTCCGAGGACTAAGAATTTAGCTTGAAACGAACAATCGGCAAAGGCGGTTGGGTCAACGGTGCTGTAGTGACGGATTCGCGGGGATGGGTGAGTGGTTAACGTGGTTAAGGAAAGGATACTGAAAAGGCGATCGCATTGTCAGGATCCCGCTACCCACCACCCTTTGCGAAAGCGCTCCCTTACCCACCCTTGCTAATCCTATATTAGAACACTGCCGACCCAACTTCCTCTCCTTTCATTTTCTCTGGGTATTCCCTGCTTAGGTTTTTTTCCCTTCATAAAGGAGGTTCCGCCGCGACTATGTGAGTCAAAAGAAATACTAAATTCCAGATTTTTGATATTTTGTCAAAAAAATCCTGCTTTCACTGATGAAATGTGTTACCATTAGAAACCCAAAAGTAAGGTAGAAAAAATGCAGATAATTTCACAAATGTATTTTAAATGAGTACTTTTTTCCAGCCATAGTAGCCGACTGCAGCGCCATTTCCTACGAATTACCGCATTTTGACTTCAATTACGGCATTAATTCCCTAATAACTAAAGAAACATGGTGGTAAGATGCCTATATTTTATTTTTATTCGATTTCTCTGGATTATTTCCTTCATATAAATAGTTTTTCACGAAAATGGCATTTATATTTTATGTAAAAATACTATTTTTCTCCGTGTTTCTCTCATTCCCCCATTGAACACCATGTAATTTCAAGTTCAATTATAGAATAAAACAGCTTGGAAAGGTATTATTTTGTTGTTCATATCAGATAGAGGACAACTTTTTCTACAAGTAGACAGAATATGAATAAAATGACATTTAAGTCATTTTACGGTGGAACCACCTTAACTCAAAAAGACCTCTCACATTCATCTCTCTCTCTCTCTCATGGAGTGCGTCGGTACACGTGCGACCAACTCATCCACTACAGTTGTTTCTTCACCTTTCTAACCATTCCTAAATATGTAAATGGTGTGTGCTTTCAGAAATTTGTCAACTACCTGATTATAACTCAGTGAGTTAAAACTAAGGATGCTCTGAGGGTGAAAGTCATTTGGGAAAATGCTATTTCTTTTCTTTTCAGTATCTTAAAAGTAATGGCATTTCATTTATGTTATTGAATTGATATTTTCCGGTACTGACAGCATCAAAACGAATTTAAGCCTTTCTCGTTTATTGCCATCCTATTTTCAAAATACTCTCTTTTTTTACCATATTCCGCGTAAGATTTGGCGCAGCAAATTCTATGAAAAACAAAATCAGTTTTCCAGTTTTGTTTAATATATTATCGATGAATCTAATTGTGTTTTCATTTCTGTATAATCCTTTTCTTTTCGTCGAGAGCATTATAAATTGTCATAATTACATTGTGTGCTCAGTATTGCGAAATAAAAGTGCAAAACCACTGGAGACTCAAATTTAAATTAATCCATCCCCCAAACATAATGACTCAGTGTGTCACTTAATACAAAGATATGATATTGCGCACAACAGAGCTTTTTGTAAAAACTCATGAAATCATGCTAACTTTAGTCTCAAGCTTAAATTTTATTGTAAGAAGTTATAAAGAATTATATTGTGCAAATGATTCCCTTTAGGTAATTCCTTAAAGTTAAATATTAATATTCATAGATTATCAGTTTCAAGTTATTTGTTAGAGAGTATCTACTAATGTTATTTCTGGTGCATCAAAGAGTCAGATAACGAAGAGTGACAACAAGTTGTAATTTGCCAAGGACGCATGTTTTTTCAAGGCTGCACATTGTCATAAATCGTTCCTTTTCGCGCCACCCTCCTCGGGGAGTAAAGGCGGAGGGTGTTGTTCGGGGTGGGGGAGGAAAGGGTGAAGGGAAAGAAGGGAATCCCAAATGTTGCTTTTTTATGGAAAACTTGCATGGTACCCCGAGAACCCGTATTCTCTCTCAAGAGTTGAAAGACGTTCATTATTTGCCGCATGAATCAGAAAATTATAAGAAGGAAAATAAATGTACCGCAGTTACGCGTTCACTGATCCATTCTCTCGATCCAATATCCTCGCAGAATCTTCAGCTCAGTCGCCAGCTTAGAAGCAGTGACAAAATTTATAGCCTGAAAAAGTTGAATTCGAGGAGGTAATGTCCACACAACTTGAACAATCCAACGGAGTCACTGTATTCCCAGGTCCCACTGCGCGGAGCCGGGCCGCAACGCGCGATCGAAAAATCGAGTTTATTCTCGGCGTCGCAAACTTTAAAAAAATATTTTTACGGAATAATTTAGAAATATGTTTAATTTATACTCTAATGAAGTATCCCGGAGACCATTCTCCGAATAAGGATTAAATTGTCTACTTTATGTAAAATGTTGTCTAAAAATAGGGTCCACCATTTTGAGACGTAATAGCACTCAAATATGAGCAAAAATGTCTCAAATTTATGCATAGTATAGATAAAGTACCCTGTTCACAAATGTTAATGTTTTTTATTTCATAAAAGTCCTTTCATTACTCCTATATCTGCTCAACGTTTAAGATTTTCGAAGAAAAATGAGAGCGGTAGCTTTTTTGGACATTTGGTCGTGTTTGAACCTCTATATCTAAGTAACGGGTATGACCTATGAGAAATGTTTTACCATTTCATAAATCCACAATTATTTGTGTGTATATGTGCCAAGTTTCAATATGCTATCTCAAAAAAGCAATTTTGGACTTTTGTCTGGCGATTTTCGATTTGAGCCCACTGTGCAGCGCCTCCCTTTCTGTTTGTTTTTGATCTTCGGAGGTTTCATCATCTTCGTGATCTTTGAATTAGAGGTAGATTACCTCCGAATGGGTAATATTACATCACAGCGGGTTTTGTTTTTGCGTTGTCTTTCGCTCATGCTGGAAGGTCTCTTAATACAAAACATCACAAAAATTAGCTTTCATCAATTTGCCTGGTATGCCAATATCCACGAAGCAGTACCGATCTGTGTGATTAAATCATGAAAGAATTATCTTCTTTCTACGCTAGAGACCACTTCTCAGCATCAACTGTGAAATAAATGCTACGAGCCTAAGTCTTTAATTTAAACGCTTCTTCCCCGCTCAGATGTCTTTTCCAGGATGTAACGACTGAAGTTGCCACATGGGAGATTATTTTAACTTTCTCAACCTTATCACGTAATTTAACCAGAATTGTATTGGATTTTAACTATTCCCGTCATTTTATGCCACCACGAGCGACCTCCAGGAAGATAATTTCCAACGTCTTTTGACCCAGCCATTAAACCATAATTGACACTGAACCCAATCTTCCAGATTATCAAACATCATTTATCTGCACGATATAATGTGAAAAAATACCCTTGCAATAAGTGGGATTCTTGAATTGAAATATGTGGACTAACCGCACTCTCATCAACCTACGAAAAATAGGTGTGACAAAGCATGTAAATCAAACTGGATATGCTGTTAACACACAAGTGCAGTGAATCATCAAAATAAGTAAATGTGTCACTAATGTAAAAAACGGAATAGGTGCTAATTTTCACGATCTGTGCCTCGTTAGGCTAAATATGTCGTCATTCCAGCCAACTGGTGTCTTCGCCACAAGTTTTAATGGCAAAGGCAGTATTTGTATGACGATAAATCATTTCCAAATTGAGGCAATTTTTTTAGTTCGTTAACAGCCCAACATCCACCATAGACTCATCCATGGTGTACGATATGTACAAGTGATTGAGTTGAGCAGGACGTTTAAGCCGACAAAAAAGTAATGCATTTTATATATTTTACCCATAATTCAAAATTCATTTTTTATGCAGGTCATGTTAAATGGTACAGTAAAAGTTTAACTTGTTTTTAAAATTACACCTTAAAGTACTATGCGGGTGTAGCAAGTATTTGGCAGGCATCGATTTATTCTGTTATCTTGAAATGCGTGCCAAAGTCACCCGTTACATACGGGAGGTAATTCTCCTTGTATGCACTGGACTTGCACGATAGTTTCATATTTTGTGTGGATGTGGGATATTATAAGAGTATTCCTTAAGGTTAACGATTCCACGTGAAACCCGTTAAAGGCAGCTGCGAACGGAGAGTCACTAGAATTCGTTAAATTCATTCCAGGATATACCCTCACCTGTCTATTCTGCAAGAAAACCTGCGAGGTTATAGAAGCGCAAATACATGAAATTCAGCAAAAACTGATCAAAATGAAAGAGTTCTATCCGCTTTCATGGAAATCGCGTCACTTCCGGGTGTATGTCAGCGCAGAAATTCACTTACGTAGGGATCTTCAGTAACTCAATTACACTTTTCATAGACTTTCAAAATAACTGGGGTATGAGATAATTCATCAACAGTATTGATTTATGCATAAGGTATTTATTTGCATAGTAAGAACTACTTCAGAAATATTGATTTTATGTACCCATGTGATATTTACACTTATCCGCGCATATAAAACATTGATCACCTCTCACCTGAAAGTTTTGCATATCGTCTGAGAAGTGATTGCTGTATAGTTTTACTTAATTTGGAACCTTGGACATTAACCATTGCCAACGACGGAAAAACTCTCAAATGCAATAGCTTCTTCCTGCATTATAAACAAAAACCTTCATACCTCTGGTATACAAGTGACTCGAAGACATGGAATGTACTACTTCAAGGTAAATAAAATCCGTCCTTTTCCTTACTGTCAGTCATCATCACTCGGAAAATGACTCCGCCTAAAATATGGCCAGTTGAGCCAAGATTTCCATCACCGTCGCAGGTTCCCTTGCCTCCGCGACTGATCCTATGGCTCAATGTTCCATACCATTCTTCTCGCTTACCCTTTTGCTTCTTGGCTCCGAGTTCCGTAGAACTGCTTATCGAAGGTGTGAATCACGTAATACGCCCTTGGTCTCCAGCACGCAAACCCTCTTCTCCCCTCTTATCGCCTCCAACTTTCCCACATGCCCGCGAGACCATCGCCCACCCGCCTCGGTCGTCTTCGTTTTAGCCCCAACCCCAGCATTGCGAGACGTCACCCTGCGCAAACATAGATTGTTATTGCGGTAATTTTCGGTAAAGGTAAGTTTACAATGGGATGAAATAAGAAAATAGATGGCGCTTGCCTTCCAATAAATAAAGCGAATATTAGGCTGATGACAACTATATCGGCTGTTTGTCTGTCGGCAATGTCGTTTCTGTATGGAAGTGACGAAAATGTGAAGGACTCGGACGTCATTCGAGGTGGTGTTCTTAACAGCGGTCCCGGCCCTGCTGCAAACATTTCTCCCCAAAAACGCTGACTTATATGTACAGAATCAATTTTTTCCTTATGTTTTTTGGGGGATGCCTGTAAAAAAACAAGGAATATTATTTTTTTCCGAATAGAAAAATGTTATTGAAGGCACTATCAAGTTATAATTACTTAGAATTAAGTGCTTTCCATCGCTGAACACGTACATATTTCACTAGCGATGAAAGCTACGACATTCCGATATGATTGTTCCACATCCAGGTACGAATTAGCGAAATCTAACCTCGCCGTTTAGTGAGATAGTTTCGTTTATTGTCTTCCTTGCCGGCCTGCACATTCTCAACCCGGCTTCATGGTGTCGGAATTTTTACTCTGTGGATTCAGTAATTTAAGTTTTAATTCCTATTCATTACAGTTGCTCCACCAACAGTTAGGGGATTGTCAGTTAACGAGAGTTGCCATCATCATTTCAAGATGTGCATTATGGTTTCTACTTCTTTGTCGTGTTGCCATCGCCCCATTTCCTTCCCCGTAGCATTTTGGCAAGAAAAATTCTGCTTTTATATTTAAATTCATTGCCCTCTATATCTGAGTGGCAGTTGAGCTTACCTCAATTAGTTCTTAGTTGATGAAAGTAACCCAGAATACCATTACCAGACTTGCCTAAATTAAACTATTTAACTATTTCTTCAGTAACTTTGAAGGTTATCTAATCTTAAATGGCGTTTTGAAAATATTTTTTTTTTTAAACAGGGAACCTTGATTTATTGGACCTATCGGAAAAAGAACTCACTCTAAAATCAGTATGTGAACTGCATTTTACCAAATGTGATTTACTGCCGAGTGGACGCCTAAAGAAATATGCTGTTCCTCGACTGGCTACTCCGGATAAAACACCGCTAGAAGAAATCCCTACGGTTGCAGACGCTTTTGAATTGAAACTAAATCCCTGAATATCACCAACGCGATGACATGATGTTTTTTCCGGGGAAAATAGCAAAAAGTATGGAGCGCCATGGACACCAACTCCAACTAGTCCAATTAATGTGGGTATGACTGAAATTCCATTTTGAACACCAATAAGATCTCCAACTGTCATAGAATCCCCTGGTCTTGAAAGAATTTGGGTATATGAGAGTACACCACCCATATCCGAACATAATATATTGAAAACAAGAAAGGAAGCCAGAATACATAGTTACATAGTTATGAAACTTAAGATGAAAATTGAAAGACAAAAGAAAACAATATCTGCCCTTGGAACATTAATTTGGAAAAAGAAAAGAGAGGAGTGTAAATGGAAGGAAAGTAATAAACTCCATGATGGGTCGTTTTCACCAAATACTTTTAAGTCAAAGGAGGCAATGCTACTAACTACGCTACAATACCATCACAAGAAGAAACAGATATGGCAAAAGGACGAGCAGGAATTCGCTATTGCATTATATTTCAAATCACCAGCAGCATATCGCTTTCTTTTGGAAAAATTAGTCCTACCTGCAGAGCGGACGGTACGGAACTGGATTCATCGATCATCAAAGTGCTTAGCCGGTTTCAATGACCTATTTTTTAAACGTTTGCAAATTAAGATGGCCGAGACTGTGTACTATTATTTGATGAAATGGCACTAATGTCCAACTTAAAATACTCGCCATCTTTGGATTTGATAGAGGGCTTTGTAGATATGAGCCACCTTGGAAGAAAGAGGAAACTGGGAAAATACGCAGGAGTTTTCTTGGTGAGAGGCCTCTATTCCCAATGGAAGATACCTGCAGCATACTTCATCTCTAAACGTGGAATTAACAGCGGAGACCTCAAGAAGGTTCTCATTGATTTGGCAGCGCCTTTATTCCATAGGTTTAAGGCCAAAAACGTTCGCCTGTGATCAAGCGAGCGTGAATAGGAAGACAATTGCCGACCTTGGTGTGTCAATCGAGAAGCAATTCGATCAGGTTGACGACAAAAAGGTTTTTGTTTTGTATGATATCCCTCACCTAGTTAAATCTCTCAGAAACAATTTTATGAGTTGTGATTTTATTCTGAATGATAATGTACTTTCTTTCGAAAACATTCGTCAAGTGTACGAAACATATACCTCCAGCACAACCACCAGAGCCTTATGGAAGTTAACCCAAGCACATATCCAAATCCCTTCCAAAAAATGTCTGCAGTACTCGCGCCTTTTTTGTAACGTGAGTACTCGCGCTGGGTCTATTGGACCCGTCCAAACGATGATGGTTGTTTTTTTTTTTTTGAAGGAAGTATAAATGTGTATTTTACCAAAAAAAATTTTTACAAATTACACACTTTACATCGTACAATACATGATCTTATTCCATTTTTTACAACTAATGACACGAAAAAATAAATCAAAATTACATCATTAATTGTTGTGTTGCAATCACATGGAAAAAAATAAATATGGAGAAATAAAAATAATAATATTGCAGTTGAGGTCCTGCTAAGCCAAAGCGGCTTGTCAGCAGGTGCCTTTTGTTAAAAAAAAAATATTTTTTTTTTGCTGTGCAGCGCTCTGGACAATTTCGGAGCTCAACAATGCTAGCCTATGAGCCACTCTTTCAGTGACTTTTTTAAAACAGATATGCTATTAATATCATTCATTGACATAGGCAATTCGTTCAACAACCCAGGGACTACATGTGCCAAGGAGTCATTTACGGTAGTTTAAAACTGTTTTAATATTTTCCGATTAAAATTTCTTGTTAAGAGTATGTTGCAGTAAATATTTGTTCAAAATAATTGGTGATATTGTGCCTAAATTTCGCACTCTTTATCTCTTAACTTTACACGCAAAATGTTTTCTCATTTTACGATGAACTCTATTTTGTAGTGGTGGGTTGCTTGTTGACAGTAAAATAAAGAGAGCATTAATTGCGGTGACATTCATGAAAGGATAGAAGATCACCAAAGGCCATCCCCGACAGTTTGTTGCCACATTGTAAATCCCGCATAACTGGTCTGTTGTGTCTACGGCAGCCTTTGTGGAGTCATAAAATGAATTTACTTCTGAAAGTTTTTTCTCTCCCACATTAATCTCATCTGTGTGATGCATCGTTGATAACAATATAACGTATTTATTTGATTTTGGAACGTAGGATAAAAGTGTTGTCTTCTGTTGAAACCCAAATATTTTTTATTTTATCTCTCGAGGTCTAGTGCCAATAAATGATGGTGGAATTTCTTTTTTGATTTTTCTTATAGTTCCTACGATAGTTGTTTTACGTGCTAATAACACTGCACATAGGGGGAAGCTTGTAAACCAATTATCTGTAGTAATGTTTCTCCCAGTAGATAGCAGGTGACTAGCGACTCTTTTTACAACTTCAGCTGGTCTGAAATCGGTATAATAAGGACCTTCAGGTTGTTTCCCAAAGTAGATGTGTAATAGGTGCATGAATCTACAGCTGAAAATATTTTTATCCCGTACTTAGCGGTTTTTGTGGGGATAACCTGTCTAAAGCTACATTTCCCCCTAAATGCTTCAAGTTTTTCATCAACAGTAACGTACGCACCCACGCTGTATGATTTCCGAATATTTTCGTTAAATGTTTCATAGATTTTACGGATAGGAGCTAATTTGTCTGTGTGGCAACGGTTTTGACGATCACTGGCATCATCAAAGCCTAGGCAACGCATCAAAATCCGAATCTATTGTACGACATAGTTGCATGGAAAATCTCCAAACGTGTTCCATCCATTGCCCAAAGGTCTTTCACATTCAGGTGTGTAGCTTTTTGAACACCTGCGAGGTACAACAAACCCAACAATCCATGAATTTCAACTGTATCAGTTGTCGGCGCATCACGTGGCCTTTTGAATCTATTCTCAATTTTACGTATGTAAATATTAGTACAAGCAACAATTTCATCGACAAAATTTAATAGCAAATTACGGCTTTCCAATGGAGTTTGAACATTTATGGAATACTGAGTCAGTTTTTTTACATTTTGAAAAATATTTTCTAAACTTTCTATTGCATTTTTCCGAAAAGGCACTTTATGCCAAGTAGTAATATTGTATCTCCAAAGCAGCAAATGTTCGGATGACTCTTCTTCATCATCTTCACCAGCACTTCTACCTCCTGCTCACTATATGTGTCATGAACACTTTCTTCTAAACGATCCTCTTCCTCGTCTTCAGACTAACCACCAATGATGTCGCTGTCTTTTTCCTCCTCACAGTCAATCTCCCTCAGCCATGATTCGATTCGTTTTTCCTCCAAAGTCGCTTTATTCATGATGACGCTAAAGATCAAGGCGAAATAATTCATGAAATTTAGTTCATTCTACCTATTTGAATTATACACTTTATATAATTTGTGCTACTTAGAAAGGCATTCGAAACTGTAGGTATGCAAATCATTCCGTGTGAAAATTTTATTAGGTTTCAGAAACGTACTTTACCTTTTTAATTCCTGCAAAGCTGCGATATCGACAATCACAACTGTCTGCAAGTATCACCCGGCCTCCAAGGGTAGTATTTTAATCGTTGAAATAACTCACAAATAATAAAAATTGATGAATGGTAAACACATTGATAGGTAAATAAATACTGTATAGCTGAACAACGATTGAAAATGTATTTTCTCTCTGTGCATCCGACTCTGTCGTAGCTGGTTGAAGACGGGAGAAAACGAGCTTTTTCGGATGGAAGTACCGCAGTAAACCTTGGAGTAAAGGTATGGGTGACCAAACCCATGGGGCATATGCACTCCAAACCATAAAACCTTTAGGGATGCGAAGTCAGTAGTTACTTCGAAGCTTTATAACAATGTGCACATGTGCTTATAATTGTATGCGAGTGAAAGTAGTGTGAGGTTGAGGGCCTCTAAAACGACTTTGCAGTTCAGTGCGGAGGTCACTTTTCCCTTCCTTGAGAGTGGCATTCTCAAAACTACCAAATGCTTCTTTTTTAGGCTCAGTGTTAATACGTTGTGACATTCACCAACGGGCTACAACATTTTCTATGTATTTTTCATGGTTCAAGATTATTCAAGAAAGGAAACAAAATGTTGGTGTTAATCAGTGGCAATAATGTTGTGCAGTATTGTGCACAACTGTTCGCAGTGTTCCAGAAATTTCTAGGGATTACCCATTGCGTTACTTATAATAAACTGCACTGAGTGCATTCAAGTAGTATTACTTATATTTTGGTTGATTCGAAATATGATTCTTTCTGCCGTAATTTACCAAACGAGGACGCACATTTCCCCAATACAGAGCCCATGACTGAGTCTGGATTACATTTCGCGACATTTGGTACAGCAAGTGAGCATGATACGAGATCTTCCTAACCTGACCGCATAGAGTATGTATCTGCAAAATAGATTAGATCTACATAATATATTGTTTGAACATATTACTGCCACAAAAGAGATTTTTAAATGGAATAACCAAGAGGAATAATGCATCCAATATGGGCTTAGGTAATAATTATATTATAAAATAATTGTTATAAATAAATTAATTTATTAAAAAAAATGAACTTTTCTATACATGCAAACATTTCATAGCAAGAATTACTGCAAAACGAGAAAAAATTGAAAAAAGAAGTTTGAAAAATTGTAACACCAGTACTCGCGATGGGTCTAAAAGATCCAGACGGGTTAGTTGGTATACAATTTTGCCATAAGTTATAGCCGAAAAGCTCGGAAAATTGCACAGTACAGAAATAAAAGTTATAAAGTCAGCTACACGAAAGTAATAGAATCAACGGTTAAAATTGACAAAGTTATTAGTATTTGAAATGCGCTCGGGTCTATACCCATACGCGAGTACTCGAGGGTTAAGCTGGCAACACAGGTTTTCAGTTACTCTACAGCAGCAGCCATAATTACGTGTCATGCCACTGGAGAACTACATTTATCTTCTGCTCTTCCCACTGCATACTTTTTGGAAACCGTCAATAATTTATTCGATTCACTTAATAGTAAACGTTTATATTTAGCTAATGTAAACAAAAGTGGCCTCTCATTTAATAATACATACATCTTAAAAATACTAAATAAAGGAATCAAAATATTTAAGACACTAAATAAGTGAATAACAGTCGCTCCCATTGCTTTGACAGATTTTTCTTCACAATATCATCAGTTCTTGGTTTACTTACTGATTTAGGGAATAAATACATTTTAACAGGTCCGTTAAATCAAGACCCACTGGAAAATTTCTTCTCTTGTCATCCGACAGAGAGGCGGGTTTAACAGGAACCCAACAGTAAAAGCTTTCCGGGCTAGCTACAGGCAAGTGACTTTGCAAAACTTATTAACCCCCCCCCCCCAAACTGGAAGCTACTCCATAGACGAGGACTCTATGCTTCAGTTAGAAGGAGAAGATAAGGTGGGAGATGATGGAGAGGACAAATTCTGCATTACGAATTCCAATTAATGCACAGATGATGACTATTTAGGTTCATCATCTGAAGATGAAGTTTTTGGCCTCTCGGCAAAGGAGCCTGAGGCAGTGAGTCTCCGGCAGTGTTCTGAAACATATTTTCTAGGATATTTAGTAAAGAGGCTCTGGGAGAAATCCAGGTGTTTCAAATGCAGGGACAGATTTGTTGGGAAGCGATCCTTAACTGATAAAACTCAATTACTTATTCTCAATAAAACATTTCCAAATTTAAAGGATGGACATTCGGGATTACTCTATCCTTCAAAAGAATTTTTAAAAATAGGAAAAAATACACTTAGGGTGTTCGAAGAGTGTTTTGAGGAAAATATGCACAGCAGAAATATGATCAGCATATTATGAAAAAATGCCCTACGCAAGTTACACAATAATGATAAGTGCATTACAGAAGTAGCCTGCTTCAACCATTTGAAATTCTCGGTGAAGTTGTTATTTGTGAGCGTGACAAAAAAGGCTTGCAAATGGATGGTTCCACAGAAGATGCAATCAAAACAGAATAGTAAGCTAAGAATATTAGAACATCATTAGCTTCGTTAATGACATTCAATGTTTTACCCTGTCACACGTATTTCACACAAAAATGAATTTTTAATAGATGTTAATTATTATTTATACGATGCCATATGTTTTATGAAATTAAATGAATAATTATCAAAGCTAATGTGTGTTTAATCGTGGTGACTAAATGTTACCCCATTTTGATGTAAAATATTTGTTTCTTGATGAATAATTAAGTCTGACAATAAAGTTATTTCATGGTTAGGTACGTTTTCGCGACACGAAAAACTATGCACATATTGCGGCCCAATTTCATTGGAATAAAATAAACCATGTTGGCAAATAGACGACAGTTTTTCCTCTGCAACACAAAAGTGTATGGTAGGATCGTCATCCGACTCTTCGACATCCGTTTCGAATTAGTAAAATCGCAATATACGTGGTGTGATAAAAAAATAACGGGAATTTTATAAATTTCGCGGGCTTCATAATTCCGATTTCCAATAATTCCGAGTTCCTGCCACATGGTCTTACGGTCAATAAAGAATGCTACCCAGAGACCGCTCTAGCATTACAGGCGCCCTAGGCGAATGATGAAAAAGGCGCCCCTAAAAAAATTTCGCGCGATGGGCGCCGAAGGCGCCGATCGCGCTCGTATTTATCCATTATATCCCTTTTAATATCACAATAGGTTACATTACCCAAAAAAACAATCTTTTTTCCCAAAAATATCAATAAACATATATTTCAATTATTTTGTATTAATATAATTATATTTTTGATACATTTTATTTCTAATGCATATTTGCATATATTTACTAATCACTAGATATTAAAATTGTACTCTTCTGGCTTTGATTTCACCAACCTTAGAAACAAAATCTTTTAATGGGAGCTTATTAATAATTTCTTTTTTCTCAATTATTTTTCTAGATTTTTTTCCCTTTTTTTCTTTTTTTTTCCTTTTTTTTCTCTTCACTTGTCATTTCGGCACCCCTCAAATCGCGGCGCCCCATCACTTCGCCTAGTTCGCCTATATGGTAGAACGGGCCCTGATGCTACCTGGAAGTTATGCACCGTTTGCATAAAGCAATCCGACGAAAACGCCCAGAATTGTGGCAAAACAACTCGTGGAAATTACACCACGATAATGCTCACACCCACACCTCACTGCTTATTCGTGATTTTTTGGTAAAAAAAACAAAGCGTTATTTTGGCTTAGTCACCGTATTCGCCGGACATGCCCCCCTGTGACTTTTTTCTATTCCCGAGGCTGAAGAGAACCATGAAAGGACGACTTTTTACCACCATTGATGAGATAAAAACAGAATCGCTGAAGGAGATGAACTCTATACCGAAAAGTGAGTTCCAGAAGTGCTTCAAATATTGGAAAAACCGCTGGCACAAGTGAATTATATCTACAAGGCCACGTAAAATTTCACAGAATTCATTTTTTCACTCATATCTACGAACATGCCAAGTTTGAATGAAATCGGCGCGTGACACTTCGTAAGTGTTCCTTGTTGTGAGCTGCCCAATCCGTTTCTTTTCCATCGTTGCAATCGGGGCATCAATTAAGGCCGTTTTACACGGCACAATTCTTTGTACAAGCTCTTCCGTGAACTCTTCCATGAAGCAAAATGTATCCTGTAAAGCGGAAAATTGTATGAACGCTTGTGCGAATGTCTCAATGCCTGAAAGTAAAATATAACATGTTCTAATTTCGTTGAGACAAACGTACAATCTCCGGTACATTCGTTTGTACAAAATCTTTCATCGTGTAAAACGGCCTTTAGAAGGGACTTGCATGTAGTACAACGTCACGACGAGCACCGAGGGATGGGGAAGAAACTCGAGGGCAGCCAGAGGTCGGCTAGGTATGGGTTTCCCGCCTGAATTTTATCGCATCCAAGGAGGGGCGGGTGAGTAAGACTCGTTTCACAGCCGAGCAGAACACTCCTCTCCCCCCTTCCACTCGCCAAGGAACAGAGGGATGGAGTGGGGGGGGATTGCAGGCGGGGATGAGTAGAAGTGGGCGGGGAGGGGGGGGGGGGGGTTGGAGGAAAGACAGTGAGTGAAAGAGCATTGGAAATGTTGCGAATGAAAACCAGTATCCATGGCTTTACGTGAGCCTTCTCATAATTCAAGCAGCAGGGTTAGGACCATCTCCACCCCTGCCCACTAGGGTGCGGCTTATTTTTCGAAAATCGGAAAAGCTAAAAGTTCCACCCGTCAAAACATTCATTTTGATGATAAAACACATGCGTGAAATTTTTGTTGAGTTGCGATATTGTTAACACGTGCCGCATGGGGTCTGAAATACCCCACTCAAAAAATGGAAATGTCGCGTCATAATAACTGGTTTTAGAGTAAATCTATGATTTTACGACCCTTTAGAACCAAAAATTTCATTATTTTTTACCTAGCTTTAGCCGTTTAGGAGATGCAGAAGGGCGAAGCGAGCTCGAAATGCTAATTAGGGGGCGCCGCGATGCGCCGCGCCGCGCGCCGGCGCGGACGAGTTCACCTGTCCGTAGACCCCCCCTCTGAGCGGCCCACGAAGACACCGCAACTGCTACGGTGTCTCGTCGTAATTACATAGTTCTGGAGCACTCATTCACTGGTTATGGCGAAGAACATGGTGTTTTAGTAATTATTTCAATTTATTATTAACTCGGTCATAAAAATTCCAAATCAGCCATCTTCATTTAAAAGAAATCTTAGCTAGAAAAATCAAACAGCAATCTGAAGGACAGTGCACTAATGAAAAGGAAAAATACAAGGAGTTTCAGATACCAATACTTATCTATACGTTTTTATTAAAGTTGTCTTCCTTACATCTGGCATCCTTCTTCTATGTTCTTGAACAAAAAGTGACAATTCCAAGTCTTTGGTCAAAGTTCTGCAAAAATCTTTCAACAATTTAACTCCTCCCTCGGCATGGTCATTAACTACTTGCAATTACTTGACTACTCTCTCACCATGGAGGTATCTTGAATTCCTCGCCCAACTGCTGACTGGGAGATCAAAAAAATCGCAGCTAATTCCAAAATTTGAAAAAAAATTAGCCGTTGTTTTCGTGGCAATACTCATTTGTGGTACATCATCTAAATGAATGTGTCTCCTCCTGAACCATTCTTCTTGTGCTCCACGAGATTTGATACCTTCCACTAGCCTCACTCTTTCTTCATCGCTAAGACAGTAATCGAATACTGAGAGACCCACCAGCTCCTCACTCAGGTACCAAAGGTGTCCCGTAATTTTTTTCTCAGCAACTTTGGCGACAGTAATATTAGTGCTCTCATATTCAACGAGCTTCTAAAAAAAAAGTAAGTAATTTCTGGTGCTGATGTGGCTAACGAGTAAACAAACCAGGCATGGATATAAACTTTTACAATAAATATGCAAACATCAAATAGCTCCTCGGAATCAGCATCGGTAATCAGCACTTGCTCACGAAAAACCCAAATTTTAAGTGCGTAAATTTCTTTGCACATCCACCTCGCACAATGCCTTTGGCAAGTTCACTCCAAATAAATATAATTGAGAGCTCTAAAAGCTCCAAGTACCTAATAATCTCTAGGCTGGCCGTTCTGATAAAGGCAAATTGGGATATTAGCTTTGTAATATTTTAATAACTAATTCCTATGAACAAAAAAAAGTAGCCGCGTACATTGATTTGTTCCTGTGTGAAGTTAATTATTGAGAGTTTCGTCTCCAATTAAAACTTTCTCCGGCATCTGGGTAACTATCAATGGCCTAATAAGTAATTCTATCAATAGATGCCCACTGACGCTGGAAATTTTTTTAATAGCAAAGTTTATATCCCAGCTGAACGTCCCCTTATTTGGTGATAAACCCCCTCCAAAAAAATTTCAAAGATATGGTGTCGGCAAGGCAACCATAGCAATTACTTTTTTTAAATAAGTGCTCAACCTGTACTGCGGCACCATTCTTAATCCCTTGAAAAGAATACAACATTGGTATTACATATCAGTTGCATCATTATAACTGAAAACATCAGGAAAAGGAAAATAAACCAACCCTTGTTAGCGCTGGTTGTATCCAATGCAATTGCTTTAACATTATTGGAAATGTTCCATTGTATCACTATATTAAAAGCTGCCAATGCAATGGCTTTTCCGCTTCCATTCGTAAGCTCTTGGGCTGCAAGCATTTTATTGGTTATGATACCTGTAACAACTATTGCTAATCTCTCTTTGGTGTCATTACTACCAAGAAATGCAATTTACCATTTAACCATCCTAATGCAAAGTCAGTATAGGGTCCGGGGAAAATGACTCTCACTTTCTCCGCTGAACTAGCCCTGTGCTTATCCCGTTGTCTCCGAATAATACTTTCTTTTATGTTTGTTTGGGTATATCTCCTCCGAATGCGTCGCAAATGCGTCGTAAAAATACTCCTGTAAAGGTGTCGTCGAGGGCCGCTTACAGGGGGGTCTACGGACAGGTGAACTTAAATTAAAAATGAAGGTTAAATTGTTGAAAGATTTTTGCAGAACTTTGACCAAAGACTTGGAAATGTCACTTTTTGTTCCAGAACATAGAAGAAGGATGCCATATGTAAGGAAGACAACTTTAAATAAAAACGTATAGATAAGTATTGGTATCTGAAACTCCTTGTATTTTTCCTTTTCATTAGTGCACTGTCCTTCAGATTGCTGTTTGATTTTTCTAGCTATGAAGATTTCTTTTAAATGAAGATGACTGATTTGGAATTTTTATGACCGAGATGTTCTTCGCCATAACCAGTGAATGAGTGCTCCAGAACTATGTAATTACGACGAGACACCGTAGCAGTTGCGGTGTCTTCGTGGGCCGCTCAGAGGGGGGGTCTACGGACAGGTGAACTCGTCCGCGCCGGCGCGCGGCGCGGCGCATCGCGGCGCCCCCTAATTAGCATTTCGAGCTCGCTTCGCCCTTCTGCATCTCCTAAACGGCTAAAGCTAGGTAAAAAATAATGAAATTTTTGGTTCTAAAGGGTCGTAAAATCATAGATTTACTCTAAAACCAGTTATTATGACGCGACATTTCCATTTTTTGAGTGGGGTATTTCAGACCCCATGCGGCACGTGTTAACAATATCGCAACTCAACAAAAATTTCACGCATGTGTTTTATCATCAAAATGAATGTTTTGACGGGTGGAACTTTTAGCTTTTCCGATTTTCGAAAAATAAGCCGCACCCTACTGCCCACCCATCAACCTCTCCCCCCACCCCCTCGACTGTCGAACAAGGAGATTTTAGGCCTACCGCTAGGAATTAGGAGCAATCTCCTACGGCGGGAGTCAAAATGGCGCATCAACGTGAGTGAATTCAATAACTGAATTTTTCCGCAGGAGTGATTTATCCTACGTTGATACCGGAGGGCATTTCGTACACGTAAACATGACCCTTTGTAATGTCGATGCCTTAAAGAGAAATAAACTGTCGGTCTACTTTCGAGTCACCTGGTATTACAATGCTGGTTGCGGCGCGCATGTCTCACTTGGTTTCGTATCTCTGTGATCCGCGCTCTAGGCGGTCATGTCGGAAATGCTCGTAAATAAATTAATGTAACTAAGGAGTCACAAGGTATGTACAATAACGAACGGGTCTAGAATATGGTGTGTTTCACTCACTATTTAGGTAGATTAAGCGATAAATCAATTCACCTAGACTCATGAATTTGACGTCATTTTTAAGAAATCACTCCTATCATTTAAATTATATCAAATATCAACCCCTTGTGGAACTACTTTTCGAGCAATTTATCTAAAATATAGGCTGATTTTCATTGGATGGATTACGACTATGCGTAACCAGAGGGAAAATACAAAAATAATTTGGAACTATTAACATCTAGATTTCTTCAAAAAACTAACGGTGTGTATTTTGTATATTTCCTCAACTATTTATAAAAATACATAATATTCAACGCCGTTATTTTTACAAATCCGAAAAAACCCTGTTATGAAGGCGCTATCGCAGTACTGCGTGAAAAAATGAGTCAAGGTAAGTATTAGTGTAGGGTGTATTTATTTATTATTACTGAGAATTTTTATAATATATAACTAATTTCGCGCTATTTATATTAAATATTTACTTCATACATCTTACAGAGGATAAAATTAAAAAATAATGTTCCAATATGGTCTCCAGTATGACTAGATAAATTTCCCGCTCAAACTATGTGACGATTGCAGCGATGAGGGAAGAGTGGTTAGTAGAGAGTGGGATGGGGAAGAAGGAGAAGGGGGTGGAGGAGAGACAGTGAGTGGGGAAGGATTGGAAGAGGGTCGAATGAAATCCTATAGCCATGGCATATCTGTTTTCGTGAGCCTTCTCTGATTTCATGCAGCAGAGTTATACCATCTCTACCCCTAGCCCACCCGTCATCCTCCCCCTTTTATTATTAGCTGCCTCAACTTTTTTTAACGATACATAAATTTCTTAAAGCCATTATTTTTACAGATCCGAAAAAAACTGTTGTGAAGGCGCTATCGCAGTACTGCTTGAAAAAATGAGTCAAGTTAGGTATCAGATGATTTTATTTAACTATAAATAAATACTATTTATATATTTTATATAGTAAATGTGATTTTATAACACTCAACGACAGCGCCTCTACCGGTCACGGTCTTTCCTCCCCCTCGGTTTTAACCCGACCCCCTCTATTTTGCTACTATCGATAAAGTTTTCCATACGATATATTTGCGATACGTCGCCCCTTTGGGTAGACGATGGACCGACAAGGCGTGTGATTTGCTGACGGACTGTCTTTTCTGCCTGTGCTTCAGTCGACGCGCTCGAGGTCTCGCCTCAAGTCTCGACATTTCATCGAATGCGTACCGATGTAGGCAAGGGATAGCGACAATAAGTTACTGTTATCGGCGTCAAGAAAAAAAAGAAGGGGAAAATTTTCATCCAAGTGGAGGAAAGAAGAAAGGTTAATAATATAATTTGTTGTAAAAAATGTGTTGGCATCTTTATGTAATGATATATTTGTGGGTACATACGCAAATTTCTGCTATCACAAACAGTCGTCTTAAAGTGGGTACAGAGTCGCACGTAAAATGATCTTATTGCGCCATAGAAGATATCCCGTGCACCATTAATGATACAGTATTAGATGAAACTATGTGATTCGATTAATTATTTTCGATTGACGATTCGACGATTTGATGACATTTGACGATTAATTATTTTCTAAACAAGAAAAAACCAAAGCATACTCGAAGGAGAAAAAAGAAGAAGAATTGCTGATATAAAATATTTTAAAGAAAAGAGAGTCCATCGTTTCGTCGTTTTCCTGCTCGTTTAATGACTTAAAAATTGTTGAGGGAACGTCGTCTTGGGTTGATGTCATGTTTGGTATTTATTTTGCCAAATTTGTCAAGTCACAAAAAAAATTTGTACTGATTGCTTAGTCTCCTTCAAGACAGACTTGAATATTTCAATGCCATCGACCAGGTTCTCACTATTAGTCACAATATCAGAATATTTTACTTAAAAGCTTACGTAAAGATCGTAAATACTTATTACCTCATTACAATTAACATGCCTTAAGTTAAGAATTTGGGGTTTAGACTGAAGTATGGATACAATAAGAATTTGGGGCTTAGACTGAAGTTGGATACAAGAGTGGAGTTAAATTTCTGGAAGAGGATAGGGGGAGGCAGAGTGGGTGGTTGGAAGAGGTATTAAGGGGCGAAAGGTTGCTTAACCATCTAATTAAAAGTTGCCTAATTTTTTAGCAAGTAATAGATATATTTTTAATTACCTTAGTCCTTCTTTGGTTTTTTGGCCGATTAAAAACATTTTTATAATTTTGGCCATTTTATCTATCCCGAAATCGGGTAAGATGGTTAATTCAGGAACATAGCCGAAAGAGTAAGGGATTTCAAATTAGTAGATGAATTTTTCACATTGTTTCCA
Organism: Pyrrhosoma nymphula; assembly: GCA_963573305.1. Classification (NCBI taxonomy): domain Eukaryota; kingdom Metazoa; phylum Arthropoda; class Insecta; order Odonata; family Coenagrionidae; genus Pyrrhosoma; species Pyrrhosoma nymphula. The sequence goes on along the minus strand of OY754332.1, from coordinate 106,353,053 downwards.
ATTTGAATAGTACTTGCAATTTTATTCTGCAATAGTCCAATGTTTTAATGCCACATATCTTCCCCAATTGCCTCGGTTGTCGGCATTGGTCAAGGACAAACTTCTATACTTTTCTAATCTAGAGCTTTGAGCCTGTACGTACATACATGCATCTAGGAGGCCACGGTGTCAAGGGAAGATTTCATTACATTATGCTATAGTAACTTGAATGACGATGAACTATGCTTTTCGCAAATTCGAAAACGGCATCACAAAGTTGATCCCCTGCCACATACCTTTGAGGTGTCTCGCAGGATACTATGCAGCGCACAGTGGGCTCAAATCGAAAATCGCCGGACAAAAGTCCAAAATTGCTTTTTTTGAGATAACGTCTTGAAACTTGGCACATATACACACAAGTGATTAGTGATTATGGAATGGTAAGCCATTTCTCATAGGTCTTACCCGTTACTTAGATACAGAGGCTCAAACACGACCAAATTTCCTAAAAAGCGCCCGCTCTCATTTTTCTTCGAAAATCTTAAACGTTGAGCAGATATAGGAGTAATGGAAGGATTGATATGAAATAAAAAACATTACCATTTGTAAACAGGGTACTTTACCTATACTATGCTACTTAGAAATTAAAGTATGCAGAAAGATCACGTTGTAACAGAAAAACCAAGAGAATATAACAAAATATGTATGACCACAGATGAGAAAACTACGACGCATAATGTGGGTATAAAACGTCATTGGTTAAAAAGAAGAAATTTAAAATAATTACTTACCTTAAGAAAGAGGTATACTTTTAAGAAAATAAACAATACTGCTGTCACCACAGGGAACTGGAGCAGGATATATGTCAGTATTTCACGAGCCAAATAACCAGATACTATGGGTTTTCCAAACCCATGAGAGCACAGGCAAAACATTACTTCACCAAAAACAAAATACAACTGCCTGTAAATATGCATTTTTTAAAGGAAAGGCGCCACTGGAAATACCCGCTTAATACCGTCAAAGGCAGCCCGGTGTCATAAAACCTTCCTTTTCGCGCCACCCTCCTCTGGTAGTAAAGGCGGAGGGTGTTATTCGGGGTTGGGGAGGAGAGGATGAAGGGAAAGAAGGGAACCCAAATGTTGCCCTTTATATGGAAAACATGCATGGTACCCCGAGAACCCGCATTCTTTCTCAAGAGTTGAAAGACGTTCATAATTTGCAGTATGATTCCGAAAATTATCCAAAGAAAAACAAATCTACTGCCAATATCCTCGCAAATTCTTCAGTTTAGAATCTTTAGAAATCAGTGACAACATGCATAGCCTGAAAAAGTTGAATTCGAGGAGTTAATGTCCACACAACTTAAACAATCCAACGGAGTCACTGTATTTCCAGGTCCCGCTGCGCGGAGCCGGGCCGCGACGCGCGATAGAAAAATCGAGTTTTTTCTCGGCGTCGCAAACTTTTTTCAAATATTTTTACGGAATAATCTAGAAATATGTTTAGTTTATACTCTGATGAAGTATCCCAGAGACCATTTTCCGAATAAGGATTATATTGTCTACTTTATGTACAATTTTGTCTAAAAAAAGGGTCCGCCATTTTGTGACATAATAGCACTCAAATATGGGCAAATATGTCTGAAAGTTATGCATAGTATAGGTAAAGTACCCTGTTTACAAATGGTAATGTTTTTTATTTCATATCAATCCTTCCATTACTCCTATATCTGCTCAACGTTTAAGATTTTCGAAGAAAAATGAGAGCGGGCGCTTTTTAGGAAATTTGGTCGTGTTTGAGCCTCTGTATCTAAGTAACGGGTAAGACCTATGAGAAATGGCTTACCATTCCATAATCACTAATCACTTGTGTGTATATGTGCCAAGTTTCAAGACATTATCTCAAAAAAAGCAATTTTGGACTTTTGTCCGGCGATTTTCGATTTGAGCCCACTGTGCAGCGGTAGAAAGGCGCTGTTCCCACGGGGCATAATTCGGAGACAAACTCAAGCGGGCTGAAATGGCAACCGTGCGTCTTTCACTCACAGTCAGCATGGTACGAAAACTTCCCCGGTGGAGGGGATGGCTCGTCGTTGTTCCTCTGCGCATAAAAAATCCAGCGTCGATATCACACTAAAAAAATGTGCCCGACTTGATAGAGGTAGTCTGCTGCATTTCTCTGGTAACTAACTCTATAGGTCGACGGTATAACTATCTCCACCCTCAGAAGAAGAAAAAATACCACACAAACCACCCTAATCTTGACTCTAAAAATGTTCACCACATCTGAGAGTCGAAACCGGGTCATTGGGATGGTGAACCAGTGCACTAGCCAGCCCACCAACATTTATGTCGGAATGGTCGCGCAGAAATGAGGTTCTAAAGATGTGAATGCTGTTTTACATGGAGCACTTAATTATGTAAGATGTGCAGCTCGAGAGGTGACGGACGTGGAATAAGAGCTGGCGCTAGTTTTACTATCTCCCAGTCATGCATTCGCGGTGTCATCCTCGTAGTTCTCCTTCGCACGACGAAATTCTCATAGCACGTCTATCCATACATAGACTGGGGAATTTAGTGCCTCGTGCAAAACAGCTACTCATGACATCTCCGAGATCGTAGTTCACAAAGCGCGGCAGACCTTTCTCCCTTCTTAATCACCTACAATTGTGTTCCAGACAACAATGGCAGCAATATGTTTTATTCGGGATTCCGAGAGGCAGCATTGGTTTTCATCTGACAGGAACACTTACGAAGTATAACGCGCCGATTTCATTCAAACTTGGCATGTTCATAGATTTAAAAAAATAAATTCTGTGTAGTTTTACGTGCCCTCGTGGCCTACGAGCCGAGATATTAGCAATAAAAAATCCCCGAAACGGCAACCCGGGCCCCACGCTGTGACGTCACATTTACCGACCTTGCGATCCAGCCGCCCTCAGAGAGCGAGCCCCTCCCGGCCGGCGTCGCGATCTCGGCCACTCGGTAAGACCGCGGTCGTTATTCGTCTCAAGGAAGGAGGCTACGCAAAATGCTCTCGCTGTTCATTGCCATCCCTCAAGCAATGAAAACAGATCTCTTCACCCCATAGAGAACAAGGGAAAGACTCCGCGATGTACTCTCGATGGATCTACGAAGGGGAACCGAGTGGACCGATGAAAGGAACAAATACTCCGCCCTCGGCTTCCCGATGCCGGAATAACCACGGTGGTGTGAGTGAATAAAGAAATAATCCATTATTATTTGGTGGGAGGTCGGCAGATCTCGTGCATTTCAGAAGAAACGACACAGACTGACGCCTTCCGAGAAGTCCACATCCTCAAAAACATTTTTAGATACTATCATAAAATCACCCGAGCCTCTTTCGTGAATGGTATTCTATTGAATGGAAGATACCAGAGCAGACAGAATAGCAAGGAAGAAAAAGTAGAATTTGGTAATTTCTGCTTTGCCTTTCAGATTGTGCCTCCTACACGCCCGCTGCTTATGACTTTTAAATTGAGCTATATTGCCACATTTTCTGTAAATAATTAGTGTCTCGTAGCTTCAAACATTGTTTAGGCGACTATTATGGATTAAGTGATAAATTTACTAAACGTGTTGAAGCTGATGAAGAGCAAATTTACAGATACTCTTCTTTTTTTGGGAACCAATGTGGAAGAAACCGAAGTGGCGGATAAGCTCGAATGCAAGTGCTACGTGAGTTTTAAATTACAAAAGTATTTTTATAGCAGTATGTTTTCTCTTTGCATCATATCAAAAAATTATCATTTAAGTATTTTGATGTACGGGTTGCAGCGATGCTGAAATCCTGTGTGGAAGATAACAAGTACCTCTGTGAGACCGAAGACGATCTCATATTTGACTGTGAAAATGAGAGGAATGATGAAACTGTTGAGGATTATGAAGAGAGCAGCGGAGAATCCGAAAGAGATGAAGATGTTTCTCCTACTTCCCCTCCTTCTACGACATCCTACGACGTCTGACCGACGAAAAAACAAATACTAGAGGCATCAATGCTTCAGAAAAGAATGACAGTTGATTTTTGGAAGTCAGGAAAGAAGGGAAATCTTTGACTAGAGACAATCGGCATAACTTCCGCTTTATCACAAGTCGGACACAACTGCATCGCTACGAAAAGCAGGTGCTTTAAGGGAAAAGTACAGGTTTATCCGCGCAGCTCTTCTCTCCCGCTTCAAAACAGCGAAAGAGGGTCGTCTAGTGGTTCATGACATGGATTTGCAAAGGCGGGCTCTTGAAGAGAATAAAAAACTGGAGCAGGGAATACCAAACTTTGGAGCAACTCCGGCCTGGCAATGGAAATGGAAAAAACATCACTATATGGTATCATGAAAGGCGATAAAAGTTATTTCCAAGAAATATTCCACGGAAGTACGATCCATCACGGTAAAGGCAAAGGAATTCGTCCAGGAAGTAAGTAATGTGATTAAAGGAGGTGCATCGCAAGTGATAAATACTGATCAGAGTGGTTTCAAAAAAGATATTCATTCCGGTCGCACCCTGGAAGTTCGCGGCGTGAAAATTGTTGAGTCAGTCGTCCATAGTGTGCATGCAACCACCCATTCGTATACGATCCAGCCGACAATTTCAATCGAAGGTGATCTCCTCTCCCCTCTACTCATCTGCTTACAGGAAAAGGATCGAAAATTTGCCATAAATGCAAATATTTTCCAATCCTCCAATATTCTTTGTGTTGCATCAACCTCTGTGTTGATGACGAAAGTCATTCTCAAGCAGAAATATTTCGGACGTGTTCTTTCCCCAAAAATAGATGATGATTGCGTTCTTTTGGTGGATTCTTCGTGCCCTTACAACGATCAAGACGCCATGACTGTAGTGATACCGAAGAATAATATAATACGTGTGAAGATTATACCCCCAGAAACTACGGGACATACACGAGCCACTAGACGTGTACTATTTACTTATTTGGAAAGATTTCGTGCGCAAAGTTTCTGGTCGAGTGGTATTATCAGTTAAATGAGAACCTTTTCCAAAGCAACAATATTTTTAAAATGCAATCGCTCATGCATTTCCAGTTCTCTGATCCAAGGTTAAAATATTTTATAATGTTTGCGTGGTTTAAGGGAGGGTATTTAGGGGAAAAGACATACAGTCACATTATTCCAGTGCAATATTGCTTCGATGAAAACATATTTGACAAATACTGTGAAAATAAGGCGATAGTGAATGTGGGGACTCCATAGGTATTTATATATTGTGCCCATTTTGAGTTTCACCAGTTTCAATCGTTTTTTTTCAAAATTACCATTTCTGTGTATAAATATTTTTTAAATTATAAAACGTAATATTTATGTGTCATGTTTTCCGTCCACCAACCTTCAAATTAAACTCACATAACTTAAGCACAAATTCAAGTATTGCTAATTAATGCCGTATTTCAGACTGTGTTGCAAGTCAAATAAATACTAATTACGATTATTCTTCAGGTTTCCGCGATTTTTATTAATTTGCTTTATATTATTCCCGCGGATTTTGATTGCTAATATCTCGGCTCGTAGGCCACGAGGCCACGTAAAATTTCACAGAATTCCTTTTTTCACTTAAATCTACGAACATGACAAGTTCGAATGAAATCGGCGTGTTACACTTCGTAAGTGTTCCTTGTGCCCAATCCGTTTCTTTTCTATCGTTGCCTTCGGGGCATCCATTACGGCAGTTTTACACGGCACAATTCTTTGTACAAACTCTTCCGTGAACTCTTCCATGAAGCAGAATGTATCCTGTAAAGCGGAAAATTGTATGAACGCTTGTGCGTATGTCTCAATGCTTGAACGTAAAAAAGAACATGTTCTAATTTCGTTGAGACAAACGCACAATCTCTCGTACATGAGTTGGTACAAAATCTTTCATCGTGTAAAACGGCCTTTAGAAGGGACTTGCATGTAGTACAACGTCACGACGAGCACCGAAGGATGGGGAAGAAACTCGAGGGCAGCCAGAGGTCGGCTAGGTATGGGTTTCCCGCCTGAATTTTATCGCATCCAAGGAGGGGCGGGGGAGTGAGACTCCTTTCACAGCTGAGGAGAACACTCCTCTCCCCCCTTCCACTCGCAAAGGAACAGAGGGATGGAGTGGGGTGGGGATTGCAGGCGGGGAGCAGTAGAAGTGGCCAGGGGGGGGGGTGCGTGGTTGGAGGAAAGACAGTGAGTGAAAGAGCATTGGAAATGTTGCAAATGAAAACCAGTATCATTGGCTTTACGTGAGCCTTGTCATAATTCAAGCAGCAGGGTTAGGACCATCTCCGCCCCTGCCCACCCATCAACCTCTCCCCCCACCCCCTCGACTGTCGAACAAGGACATTTTAGGCCTACCGCTAGGAATTAGGAGCAATCTCCTACGGCGGGAGTCAAAATGGCGCATCGACGTGAGTGAATTCAATAACTGAATTTTTCCGTTGGAGTGATTTTTCCTACGTTGAGAACGGAGGGCATTTCGTACACGTAAACATGACCCTTTGTAATGTCGATGCCTTAAAGAGAAATAAACTGTCGGTCTACTTTCGAGTCACCTGGTATTACAATGCTGGTTGCGGCGCGCATGTCTCACTTGGTTTCGTATCTCTGTGATCCGCGCTCTAGGCGGTCATGTCGGAAATGCTCGTAAATAAATTAATGTAACTAAGGAGTCACAAGGTATGTACAATAGAATCTAGAATATGGTGTGTTTCACCCACTATTTAGGTAGATTAAGCGATAAATCAATTCACCTAGACTCATGAATTTGACGTCATTTTTAAGAAATCACTCCTATCATTTAAATTATATCAAATATCAACCCCTTGTGGAACTACTTTTCGAGCAATTTATCTAAAATATAGGCTGATTTTCATTGGATGGATTACGACTATGCGTAACCAGAGGGAAAATACAAAAATAATTTGGAACTATTAACATCTAGATTTCTTCAAAAAACTAACGGTGTGTATTTTGTATATTTCCTCAACTATTTATAAAAATACATAATATTCAACGCCGTTATTTTTACAAATCCGAAAAAACCCTGTTATGAAGGCGCTATCGCAGTACTGCGTGAAAAAATGAGTCAAGGTAAGTATTAGTGTAGGGTGTATTTATTTATTATTACTGAGAATTTTTATAATATATAACTAATTTCGCGCTATTTACATTAAATATTTACTTCATACATCTTACAGAGGATAAAATTAAAAAATAATGTTCCAATATGGTCTCCAGTATGACTAGATAAATTTCCCGCTCAAACTATGTGACGATTGCAGCGATGAGGGAAGAGTGGTTAGTAGAGAGTGGGATGGGGAAGAAGGAGAGGGGGGTGGAGGAGAGACAGTGAGTGGGGAAGGATTGGAAGAGGGTCGAATGAAATCCTATAGCCATGGCATATCTGTTTTCGTGAGCCTTCTCTGATTTCATGCAGCAGAGTTATACCATCTCTACCCCTAGCCCACCCGTCATCCTCCCCCTTTTATTATTAGCTGCCTCAACTTTTTTTAACGATACATAAATTTCTTAAAGCCATTATTTTTACAGATCCGAAAAAAACTGTTGTGAAGGCGCTATCGCAGTACTGCTTGAAAAAATGAGTCAAGTTAGGTATCAGATGATTTTATTTAACTATAAATAAATACTATTTATATATTTTATATAGTAAATGTGATTTTATAACACTCAACGACAGCGCCTCTACCGGTCACGGTCTTTCCTCCCCCTCGGTTTTAACCCGACCCCCTCTATTTTGCTACTATCGATAAAGTTTTCCATACGAAATATTTGCGATACGTCGCCCCTTTGGGTAGACGATGGACCGACAAGGCGTGTGATTTGCTGACGGACTGTCTTTTCTGCCTGTGCTTCAGTCGACGTGCTCGAGGTCTCGCCTTAAGTCTCGACATTTCATCGAATGCGTACAGATGTAGGCAAGGGATAGCACCAATAAGTTACTGTTATCGGCGTCAAGAAAAAAAAGAAGGGGAAAATTTTCATCCAAGTGGAGGAAAAAAGAAAGATTAACAATATCATTTGTTGTAAAAAATGTGTTGGCATCTTTATGTAATGATATATTTGTGGGTACATACACAAATTTCTGCTATCAGAAACTGTCGTCTTAAAGTGGGTACGGAGTCGCACGAAAAATGATCTTATTGCGCCATTGAAGATATCCCGTGCACTATTAATGATACAGTATTAGAAGAAACTCTGTGATTCGATTAATTATTTTCGATTGACGATTTGACGACATTTGACGATTAATTATTTTCTAAACAAGAAAAAACCAAAGCAAACACGAAGGAGAAACGAGAAGAAGAATTGCCGATATAAAATATTTTAAAGAAAAGATATTCCATCGATTCGATTTAATCTAACGTATTAAAGAAGCGTGTTTAAATGCCGTATTAAATTTTTTTTGTTGGCCCCTGGGGATAGGTATCCATATTCAGGGCGGTCCTGAAATTGTTAACAATTAAAAATCCCCGAAACGGCAACCCGGGCCCCACGCTGTGACATCACATTTACCGACTATGCATTCCAGCCGCCCTCAGAGAGCGAGCCCCTCCCGGCCGGCGTCGCGATCTCGGCCACTTGGTAAGACAGCGGTCGTCATTCGTCTCTAGGAAGGAGGCTACGCAGAATGCTCTCGCTGTTCATTTCCTTCCCTCAAGCAATGAAAACATATCTTTTCACCCCATAGAGAACAAGGGAAAGATTCCGCGATGTAATCTCGATGGATCTACGAAGGGGATCAGAGTGGACAGGTGAAAAGAACAAATACTCCGCCCTCGGCTTCCCGCTGCCGGAATAACCACGGCGGTGTGAGTGAATAAAGAAATAATCCATTATTATTTGGTGGGAGGTCGGCAGAGTTCGTGCATTTCAGAAGAAACGACACAGACTGACGCCTTCCGAGAAGTCCAAATCCTCAAAATTTTTTAAGTACTTTCATAAAATCACCCGAGCCTCTTTCGTGAATGGTATCCTATTGAACGGAAGATACCAGAGCAGACAGAAGAGCAAGGAAGAAAATGTGGAATTTGGTAATTTCTGCTTTGCCTTTAGGATTGTGCCTTACCTCATACACGCCCGCTGCTTATCACTTTTGGATTGAGCTATAATGCCACATTTTCTGTAAATAATTAGTGTCACGTAGCTTCAAACATTGTTTAGGCGACTATTATGGCCCAAGTGATAAATTCTCTAAACGTGTTGAGGCTGATGAAGAGCAAATTTACAGATACTCTTCTTTTTTCGGAAACCACTGTGGAGAAACCGAAGTGGCGGACAAGCTCGAATACAAGTGCTTCGTGAGTTTTAAATTATAAATATATTTCTATAGCAGTAAGTTTTTCTCTTTGCATCATATCAAAGAATTATCATATAAGTGTTTTGATGTACGTGTTGCAGCGATTCTGAAATCCTGTGTGGAAGATAACGACTACCTCTGTGAGACCGAAGACGATCTCACATTTGACTGTGAAAATGAGAGGAATGAAGAAACTGTTGAGGATAATGAAGAGAACAGAGGTGAATCCGAAAGGGATGAAGATGTTTCTCCTTCTTCCCCTCCTTCTACGACATCATACGACGTCTCACCAATGAAAAAACCAATACCAGAGGCATCAATGCTTCAGAAAAGAATGGCAGTTGATTTTTAGAAGTCAGGAAAGAAGGGAAATCTTTGACTGGAGACAATTCGGCATAACTTCCGCTTTATCACAAGACACAACTGCATCGCTACGAAAAGCAGATGCTTTAAGGGAAAAGTACAGGTTAATCCGTGCAGCTCTTCTCTCCCGCTTCAAAACAGCGAAAGAGGGTCGTCTAGTGGTTCATGACATGGATTTGCAAAGGTGGGCTCTTGAAGAGAATAAAAAACTTGAGCAGGGAATACCAAACTTTAGAGCAACTCCGGCCTGGCAATGGAAATGGAAAAAACATCACAATATAGTATCGTGAAAGTCGATAAAAGTTATTTCCAAGAAATATTGCACGGAAGTACGATCCATCACGGTAAAGGCAAAGGAATTCGTCCAGGAAGTAAGTAATGTGATTGAAGGAGGTGCATCGCAAGTGATAAATACTGATCAGAGTGGTTTCAAAAAAGATATTCATTCCGGTCGCACACTGGAAGTTCGCGGCGTGAAAAAAAGTTGAGTCAGTCGTCCAGAGTGTACATGCAACCACCCATTCTTATACGATCCAGCCGACAATTTCAATCGAAGGTGATCTCCTCTCCCCTCTGCTCATCTGCTTACAGGAAATGGATCGAAAATTTTTCAATAAATGCAAACATTTTCCAATCCTCCAATATTCTTTGTGTTGCATCAACCTCTGTGCTCCTGACGAAAATCATTCTCAAGCAGGAATATTTTGGACGTGTTCTTTCCCCACAAAATAGATGATGATTGCGTTCTTTTGGTGGATTCTTCGGGCCCTTACAACGATCAAGACGCCATGATTGAAGTGATACCGAAGATTAATATAATTCGTGTGTAGATTATACCCCCAGAAACTACGGGACATATACGAGCCACTAGACGTGTACTTTTTACTTATTTGGAAAGATTTCGTGCCCAAAGTTTCTGGTCGAGTGGTATTATCAGTTAAATGAGAACCTTTTCCAAAGCAACAATATTTTTAAAATGCAATCGCTCATGCATTTCCAGTTCTCTGCTCCAAGGTTAAAATATTTTATAATGTTTGCGTGGTTTAAGGGAGGGTATTTCGGGAAAAAGCCATGCAGTCACATCTCCAGTGCAATATTACTTCGATGAAAAAATATTTGACAAATACTGTGAAAATAAAGACATGAAATTCCGCGAGCGAGGAGAGAAATCAACCGCCAAAGTAATTAAAGAAGTGTCAATGACGACTCCCACGAGAGCCAAAAGAATTCTTTCAAAACGGAGGAATAAGGACGATTCTCAGCGGGAAATGTCACCAGAAACGGCACTGTCTCTTTTTATTTCAGTGAATATGACAAAATTTCAATACTGACTTATCCGAAATGTGTCCAAAAATCACGGGCACAAGTTGTTTCCCAGTTACAATAAGGTGTTTTCCGCAAAAAAATCAACTTATCCAAATGGAATATATATCAGTGAGGAAAAATGTGCGGTGGGCCTGCAAGAGTTACTTAACCATACGGCACAAGGGATCATTGAATGCATCACGAAAGATTTTATGGATCAGATAGCCATTCCACATGAATGCACGTTGATCTGCAAATACGGCTTCGACGGAAGTGCTGGGCATTCCCAATACAAGCAAAAATGGACGAGGGATGACCTGAAGGACGAATATTTATTTGCAAGCTCATTGGTTCCTCTTCATTTAAAGAACAATATTTCCGGTAAGAGAAATAATTGTGTGAATAAAATATTCTACTATATCTGATGACTAAGCTGAGGACATTTAGGCACTAAAAATGAAGAAATAGGCAGCCTAAATAGGCAATAAAAATTTCAAAATAGGCACTTAAAATAGGCGCTTAAAATATTTTTTAATCGAAGATATGAAAACAAAAATTAAAGAAACCGATAAATCGACGAAAGTTCAATTATTAACTTTGGCCCCAAAGAGTTGGTCGATACCAGTAACAGCTGTCACTATTCTAAAAGCACCTCTAGTGGAATAACGGATTCATTAAGATGAAATTTGAAGGATCCAAGAAATGAATACATGGCAACACTCACAAGTTAAAAAACTCGAAGTCACTCAATACAGAACGGCCACACGGCCACGACTTAACCCAAGGCTCTAGTATAGTCTCCTTACCCAAGTCCTAAAAAAAACAAAAACCATAAGAGCTTCGGCTTGGAAACTTTAGGCTTGGGAACCTAGGATAAGCTGCCTAACCTTTGGCTTTGGAACCAGACAGATACCCACACAAGGATTTGGAACCTTGTCGAAGAAACCAAATTGCAGGATTGGGATCCTCAACCAAGAAACCCACCCGTGGCTGGTACAACACGGTAATTGGGCGCGACCCCTACGGCGATAGGGTTACGGGTTCAAATGCCTGAACTGGTAGTGACAATGTCACCATGGACCAACGCAATATACTAAAAATGTCTACAGAAAACAAACAGGACGACAAACAACAGAATTCATTTGGCGCCACCAAAGCAACGTTCTCAAAGTTGTTCATATTTTTAGGGCCGTATGTGCACGTGATGAAAAACCAAGTCGACTTTTTAAGAGGTTTGAAACATGCTCTTTCAAATGAAAATGATTCAAAATAGTATCCAGAAGGTCTTTCTTTTGTAAGACCAGCCAGAAAATAACCTATTTTTGTCGTTTTTACAAATGTCATCCTCTTAGTTGTCCCTATTTTTAGGTCCTTATATTCCCGCGATGAAAAACCAGGTATATTTTTTAGAGGGTTGAAATCATTCTCTTTATAATGAAAATGATCCAAAAGAAATTCCAGAGGGTATTTTCTTGTTAATGCGGGGAGAAAATACCCTATTTTTGGCGTTTTTACAAAAAGTGTCACATTTTGACTCGATTTTTAAAATAATGGAAATCACTAGGAAGATGAAATATTATATTCATAAACCACGTATTGATATGTTATCATGCTCAAAGTTTCACGCTGATTATACCTTTACTCCCTGAAATATAAAAAGCCAAAATTTTAATTTTTTTTCGAACCTCAATTTTTCGGGCCAGTCTGGCCCAGAATTTTCTACAAGGAGGTCGCTTTTACAGTTATTTTTATTATGTTGTTTCATAGAGCTTAAAGCATTGTACAAGATAGCCAATTTTTGTTTCTCTTATCAAAATATCTCCTGAGATACTATGCCTCAAAGTTACCGAAATCTCATAATCATACTGAAGAAGGCTGCGGCACAGGGTGAAACAAATTACTATATATCAGCAAGTATACCATCGGTGAACGTAGAACTTTACTAATGTTTATTTGGGATATGTGTGAATGTCCATACAAAATTTCATTGAAATCAGTGATGGTCGAGCGGGGACCACCAGACCACTTGGCATGGAATGACCCAATAGTGTAGGTACCTTTAAGTGGGTGAAAAAGACGTTCGAACTTATGCATCGGAGGCGCACATTATTCCTGTCACATACCTCACGTATTTAAATAATTTTATCTACAGATTATAATGTAGTATTTAGCCATGTTCCCCATAATATCAATACTGGCTGTGAAGGCAGATCAACTTCAGGCAGTATGCCTGTTTGATCTTGACTTGATCTGCCTTTACACTCAGCAATACTGAGTGGTACCTTCAAAAACAAGATTTTGGCAATTGAAACCATCGCATGTACGCATAACGTTGAATTAGCATAGTTGTTTTTCTACTCTTTATATAATAATACTTTGGTTGATTTTTCTTTATGAATGTTTAATGACATTATTTCAACCTTGATAGAATAAAAAAGGAACTGAAATAACAGACAAGCTCTGCACTAAAGATAAGTTTTGTGACGTTGAAAAGAATATTGCTTTTTTAGGCCCTTAAATAGGCGATACCAGCAGAAAAAGGCATAAACAGGTAAAAAAGGCATTTTTAGGCAGTAACAAATCGCGTTAATTTCGCCATAAATGATCCTTAATGAACTTATAACTTCATAAAATAGGTTTCCCAAGAAAAAGAAAAAATAGGCATTTTAGGCAATGTCCTCAGCTTACTGATGACCCACCTTCACGAAACTCTTTATTCTAGGAAAATGTTTGTGGTCCAATCCTTGCCCTTCATCGGTAAGATATTGCCGACCGATTCGTCTTCAGTGGGCCAAGGAAAGTAAAAAGCTTTCAATTGAAGATGAAAAGCATATAGAAAGGCAAATAAAGAAGCTCAAGCTCATTATCATGGTTTCTACCTATGGTTTGCATTTATGTTGAATCCTGATCCCTGTGGTACGACGAAAATATAGCAAAATTCAATTTTCTGGAACGTAGCCAATTTTAAACTAATTTTGCAATAAAAAATTAATTAAATATTTATTTTTTTTTGAAAATGTATTCTACGTAAACTATAGCTAAAAATTATAAACGTTTTAACTTATGCAAGTTCATTTTCATCGAGAAACAAAGTTTCAATTTCTCCCATTCCGTTGCAGTAGTCTAAATTTTGAAAATGTATTATGCATTAAAATTCTGCTAGGACATTTTTAAAAGGATTTTATAGTTCCTAGCATTATTAATTACATTATTTTGATAATTAAAATAGGAAGTTTTTAATTTAAACTTGACCACTCAACCATCGGCATTAAGCTTTGTTATTGCATATTTAAGTTTTATGCAATTAAAAGCGCTTAATCCGTATGATATGTTGAAAAAATAATGATTAAATCACGTTTATCAGCCCAAAATACTTTAGAAATGCAATTAATATTGCATATGGACGGTAAATTATTAGAGTTATTAATTTTGGCCAGGTTTTTTTCATTTTGGCCCACTGTGCGCCGTCAGGTAAAGAGACGTGAAAATAACTGACAGTGACCTTAACCAGACAGCCGACGCTCCAATGCTTTCCATGGAGACAAAACCGCGCGCCGTCCACCAAGCGGCCGAGATCGCCGCGCCGGCCGGGAGGGGCTCGCTCTCTGCGGGCGGCTGGATCGCAGAGTCGGTAAATGTGACGTCTCAGCGTGGGGCCCTGGTTGCCGTTTCGTGGATTTTGATTGCTTTTATCACGGTTCGTAGGCCATGAGGCCACGTAAAATTTCACAGAATTCCTTGTTTCACTTAAATCTACAAACATGATAAGTTCGAATGAAATCGGCGTGTTACACTTCTTAAGTGTTCCTTATTGTGAGCTGCCCAATCCGTTTCTTTTCTATCGTTGCATTCGGGGCATCCATTAAGGCCGTTTTACATGGCACAATTCTTTGTACAAACTCTTCCGTGAACTCTTCCATGAAGCCAAATGTATCGTGTAAAGCGGAAAATTGTATGAACGCTTGTGCGTATGTCTCAATGCTTGAACGTAAAAAAGAACATGTTCTAATTTCGTTGAGACAAACGCACAATCTCTCGTACATGAGTTGGTACAAAAACTTTCATCGTGTAAAACGGCCTTTAGAAGGGACTTGCATGTAGTACTGCGTCACGACGAGCGCCGAGGGATGGAGAAGAAACTCGAGGGCAGCCAGAGATGGGTTTCCCGCCTGAATTTTATCGCAGCCAGGAGGGACGGGGGAGTGAGACTCGCTTCACAGCCAAGGAGAACACTCCTCTCCCCACTTCCACTCTCCAAGGAACAGAGGGATGGAGTGGGGGGGGGATTGCAGGTGGGGATGAGTAGAAGTGACCGGGGTGGGGGAGGGGTTGGAGGAAAGACAGTGAGTGAGAGAGAATTGGAAGTGGTGCGAATGAAATCCTATAGAAATGGTATCTGTTTACGAAAGCCTTCTCATAATTCAAGCAGCAGGGTTAGGACCATCTCCACCCCTGCCCACCCATCAACCTCTCCCCCCACCCCCTCGGCTGTCGAACAAGGAGATTTTAGGCCTACCACTACGAATTAGGAGCAATCTCCTACGGTGGGAGTCAAAATCAACGTAAGTGAATCCAATAGCAGTATTTTTCCGCTGGAGTGATTTTTCCTTCGTTGAGAACGGAGGGTATTTCGTATACGTAAACATGACCCTTTGTAAAGTCGATGCCTTAAAGAGAAATAAACTACCGGTCTACTTTCGAGTCACCTGGTATTACAATGTAGGTTGCGGCGCGCATGTATCACTTGGTTTCGTATCTCTGTGATCCGCGCTCTAGGCGGTCATGTCGGAAATGCTCGTAAATAAATTAATGTAACTAAGGAGTCACAAGCTATGTACAATAACGAACGGGTCTAGAATATGGTGTGTTTCACCCACTATTTAGGTAGATTAAGCGATAAATCAATTCACCTAGACTCATGAATTTGACGTCATTTTTAAGAAATCACTCCTATCATTTAAATTATATCAAATATCAACCCCTTGTGGAACTACTTTTCGAGCAATTTATCTAAAAATATAGGCTGATTTTCATTGGATGGATTACGACTATGCGTAACCAGAGGGAAAATACAAAAATAATTTGGAACTATTAACATCTAGATTTCTTCAAAAAACTAACGGTGTGTATTTTGTATATTTCCTCAACTATTTATAAAAATACATAATATTCAACGCCGTTATTTTTACAAATCCGAAAAAACCCTTTTATGAAGGTGCTATCGCAGTACTGCGTGAAAAAATGAGTCAAGGTAAGTATTAGTGTAGGGTGTATTTATTTATTATTACTGAGAATTTTTATAATATGTAACTATTGTCGCGCTATTAATATTACACTATTTACTTCATACAGACGCTAAAATTAAAAAATAATGTTCCAATATGGTCTCCATTATGACTAGATAAATTTCCCGCTCAAACTATGTGACGATTGCAGCGATGAGGGAAGAGTGGTTAGTAGAGAGTGGGATGGGGAAGAAGGAGAAGGGGGTGGAGGAGAGACAGTGAGTGGGGAAGGATTGGAAGAGGGACGAATGAAATCCTATAGCCATGGCATATCTGTTTTCGTGAGCCTTCTCTGATTTCATGCAGCAGAGTTATACCATCTCTACCCCTTGCCCACCCGTCATCCTCCCCCTTTTATTATTAGCTGCCTCAACTTTTTTTAACGATACATAAATTTCTTAAAGCCATTATTTTTACAGATCCGAAAAAAACTGTTGTGAAGGCGCTATCGCAGTACTGCGTGAAAAAATGAGTCAAGTTAGGTATCAGATGATTTTATTTAACTATAAATAAATACTATTTATATATTTTATATAGTAAATGTGATTTTATAACACTCAACGACAGCGCCTCTACCGGTCACGGTCTTTCCTCCCCCTCGGTTTTAACCCGACCCCCTCTATTTTGCTACTATCGATAAAGTTTTCCATACGATATATTTGCGATACGTCGCCCCTTTGGGTAGACGATGGACCGACAAGGCGTGTGATTTGCTGACGGACTGTCTTTTCTGCCTGTTCTTCGGTCGACGCGCTCGAGGTCTCGCCTAAAGTCTCGACATTTCATCGAATGCGTACCGATGTAGGAAAGGGTTAGCGACAATATGTTACTGTTGTCGGCGTCAAGAAAAAAAAGAAGGGGAAATTTTTTATCCAAGTGGAGGAAAGAAGAAAGGTTAATAATATCATTTGTTGTAAAAAATGTGTTGGCATCTTTATGTAATGATGTAATTGTGGGTACATACGCAAATGTCTGCTATCAGAAACAGTCATCTTAAGGTGGGTACAGAGTCGCACGTAAAATGATCTTATTGCGCCATTGAAGATATCTCGTGCACCATTAATGATACAGTATTAGAAGAAACTCTGTGAATCGATTAATTATTTTCGATTGACGATTTGACGACATTTGGCGATTAATTATTATCTAAACAAGAAAAAACCAAAGCAATCTCGAAGGAGAAACGAGAAGAAGAATTGCCGATATAAAATATTTTAAAGAAAAGAGAGTCCATCGATTCGATATATTCTAACGTATTAAAGAAGCGTGTTTAAATGCCGATTTAATTTTTTTTTGTTGGCCCCTGGGGCAGTGGCGTAGCCAGGAATTTCTTTCGGGGGGGGGGGCGGTCCAAATCCAGGGGTTTTAAACAAACGTTCTACATCTACATACTACCCCGCAAGCCGCCTCAATAGGCGTGTGGCGGGGGTTGTTAGGACACCAGCCGTTTACATATAAAAAGGGAACGCTCTTATGAAATTACGCCTAGCATTTATTGAAGTCCCTTATTGTTCGGGGGAAAAACGAATTCCCATACCTATCCGTTCGGCAAAATATCTCTCTTAATTTATCGTTTCTGTCGGACCTGGAAATATAGTGGGGTTCTAATATGATGTTCTCCGTGTCGCTCTTAAAGATATCTATTCTTAATTGCTCAAGTAATCTAAGCCTAGCGCGCAACCTCCGAGTCTCTAGCGGCTCCCAGCCTAAATAATTTAACATCTGCGTAACGCTGTCTATACGCCCGTAGCTGTTTTTGACGAATCGCGCAGCTTTCCTTTGTATTTTATTAAGTTCCCGGATTAAGTCTTTCTGCGCCGGATCCATTATGCTCGCTGCATATTCAAGGTGTGGCCGGATGAGTGCGAAATAGCACCTCTCTTTTACCTTTTGATGTTAACACTTTTCATAATCGAAAAACTTCATTTTTCAAATAAATCTTTTGTAAATTCATGATTTTTCAATATTTTGTTTTCTTTTACGATGAAGCAAAGTAATTGTATTTTATCCAAATAAACATAAATTTTATGTTCGGGATGAAGAAAGGTAGGACTTATGCTGAGATGAAGAAAGAAATACTAGAGGTAGAAAGGGCACGGCACGTGTAATATTTCGTTGGATATTCTCTGACTATCATCACAACCTACCTCTGACCGGTAGACTACTGCAATGAATGAATGATAGTGTTGTAGTTTGTCCGGAGCTTCAAATTCTTTCAAATAAATGAGTAAGGCTGGAAAAACAACAGTATATAGCATTAGTTAAAATATATTTATAACATTTTAACATTACGTAAATGAATAATTAACAAATAATGCTCTGTTTTGTTCTTTTTCTTTCTTCTTCTGCGAATCCAACATCATTTTGATGTCTTCTACTCGGCCAGAAATGACCTTCATAAAGTTTTCTGCAGCTACACAAGAAAATTTGTGGTACTCAAGAGCTGCTGTGAGAGGTGAATTTATCTATTGCGTCTTTACACTTTCTATAAGGCATAGTTACTAATGCTCCCAATTTTTGGTGTTGGCCTTTACCAGTGAACTCATTGGCAAATAACACACAAAACTTGTAATAAGTTCCATCCTTAGCCTTAGAATAAGCCAGCCAATTGAAGCTTTTTAGTCAAGTACTCCGAAACTTTAAGTTTTTATTGTTAATGACGGTTACTGGAAAAATAAAACAATCATCTGGATAAAATAAATCATTCAGCACTTTACTTTTCAAATCCGTGCGAACTAGACAGTCCACAGTCGAAACTCGGCCAGCTATATAAACACCGCCATAACGTATCGTTTGATAATTTATTGAACCCAAACGTATCATTTGATAATTTATTGTTTAAACAAAAGGACAAACCTCTTTAACAACGGTATGATAATTTATTATTTGTAGACTTTCCACTGCTCCATGCTTAATTTATTTTTTTATATCTCTTTATATTTCGGGGGGGGGGTCCGGACCCCCCGGACCACCCCCCCCCCTCGCTGCGCCACTGCCCTGGGGATAGGTATCCATATTCAGGGCGGTCCTGAAAGTGTTAACAATTAAATAATCCCCGAAACTGCAACCCGGGCCCCACGCTGTGACGTCACATTTACTGACTATGCGAACCAGCCGCCCTCAGAGAGCGAGCCCCTCCCGGCCGGCGTCGCGATCTCGGCCACTCGGTAAGACAGCGGTCGTCATTCGTCTCTAGGAAGGAGACTACGCAGAATGCTCTCGCTGTTCATTGCCTACCTTCAAGCAATGAAAACATATCTTTTCACCCCATAGAGAACAAGGGAATGATTCCGCGATGTACTCTCGATGGATCTACGAAGGGGGACAGAGTGGACCGATGAAAGGAACAAATACTCAGTCCTCGGCTTCCCGCTGCCGGAATAACCACGGCGGTGTGAGTGAATAAAGAAATAATCCATTATTATTTGGTGGGAGGTCGGCAGAGCTCGTGCATTTCAGAAGAATCTACACAGACTGACGCCTTCTGAGAAGTCCACATCCTCAAAACTTTTTAGGTACTGTCATAAAATCACCCGAGCCTCTTTCGTGAATGGTATCCTATTGAACGGAAGATACCAGAGCAGACAGAATATCAAGGAAGAAAATGTGGAATTTGGTAATTTCTGTTTTGCCTTTAGGATTGTGCCTTACCTCCTACATGCCCACTGCTTATGACTTTTGGATTGAGCTATAATACCACATTTTCTGTAAATAATTAGTGTCACGTAGCTTCAAACATTGTTTAGGCGACTATTATGGCCCAAGTGATAAATTCTCTAAACGTGTTGAGGCTGATGAAGAGCAAATTTACAGATACTCTACTTTTTTCGGAAACCACTGTGGAAGAAACCGAAGTGGCGGATAAGCTCGAATGCAAGTGCTTCGTGAGTTTTAAATTACAAAAGTATTTTTATAGCAGTATGCTTTTCTCTTTGTATCATATCAAAGAATTATCACTAAAGTGTTTGGATGTACGTGTTGCAGCGACGCTGAAATCCTGTGTGGAAGATAACGACTACCTCTGTGAGAACGAAGGCGATCTCACATTTGACTGTAAAAATGAGAGGAATGAAGAAACTGTTGAGGATAATGAAGAGAACAGCGGTGAATCCGAAAGGGATGAAGATGTTTCTCCTACTTCCCCTCCTTCTACGACATCCTACGACGTCTCACCAATGAAAAAACCAATACCAGAGGCATCAATGCTTCAGAAAAGATTGGCAGTTGATTTTTAGAAGTCAGGAAAGAAGGGAAATCTTTGACTGGAGACAATTCGGGATAACTTCCGCTTTATCACAAGACACAACTGCATCGCTACGAAAAGCAGATGCTTTAAGGGAAAAGTTCTGGTTAATCCGTGCAGCTCTTCTCTCCCGCTTCAAAACAGCGAAAGAGGGTCGTCTAGTGGTTCATGACATGGATTTGCAAAGGTGGGCTCTTGAAGAGAATAAAAAACTGGAGCAGGGCATACCAAACTTTAGAGCAACTCCGGCCTGGCAATGGAAATGGAAAAAACATCACAATATAGTATCGTGAAAGGCGATAAAAGTTATTTCCAAGAAATATTCCACGGAAGTACGATCCATCACGGTAAAGGCAAAGGAATTCGTCCAGGAAGTAAGTAATGTGATTGAAGGAGGTGCATCGCAAGTGATAAATACTGATCAGAGTGGTTTCAAAAAAGATATTCATTCCGGTGGAACCCTGGAAGTTCGCGGCGTGAAAAAATTTGAGTCAGTCGTCCAGAGTGTACATGCAACCACCCATTCTTATACGATCCAGCCGACAATTTCAATCGAAGGTGATCTCCTCTCCCCTCTACTCATCTGCTTACAGGAAAAGGATCTAAAATTTTCCATAAATGCAAACATTTTCCAATCCTCCAATATTCTTTGTGTTGCCTCAACCTCTCTGCTGCTAACGAAAATCATTCCCAAGCAGGAATATTTCGGACGTGTTCTTTCCCCAAAAATAGATGATGATTGCGTTCTTTTGGTGGATTCTTCGTGCCCTTACAACGATCAAGACGCCATGACTGAAGTGATACCGAAGAATAATTTAATTCGTGTGAAGATTATGCCCCTAGAAACTACGGGACATATACTAGCCACTAGACGTGTACTTTTTACTTATTTGGAAAGATTTCGTGCGCAAAGTTTCTGGTCGAGTGGTATTATCAGTTAAATGAGAACATTTTGCAAAGAAACAATATTTTTAAAATGCAATCGATCATGCATTTCCAGTTCTCTGCTCCAAGGTTAAAATATTTCATAATGTTTGCGTGCTTTAAGGGAGGGTATTTAGGGAAAAAGCCATGCAGTCACATCTCCAGTGCAATATTACTTCGATGAAAAAATATTTGACAAATACTGTGAAAATAAAGACGATAGTGTGTGTGGGAACTCTGTAGGTATTTATAAAGTGTGGCCATTTTGAGTTTCACCTGTTTCAATCGTTTTTTTTTCAAAATTACCATTTCTGTGTATAAATATTTTTTAAATGATAAAACGTAATTTTTATGTGTCATCTTTTCCATCCACCAACCTTCAAATTAAACTCACATAACTTAAGCACAAATTCATGTACTGCTAATTAATGCCGTATTTCAGACTGTGTTGCAAGTCAAATAAATACTAATTGCGATTATTCTTCAAGTTTCCGCGATTTTTATTAATTTACTTTATATTATTCCCTGTTACCATTGCGTTTGGTTGCTTTT
Organism: Pyrrhosoma nymphula; assembly: GCA_963573305.1. Taxonomy (NCBI): domain Eukaryota; kingdom Metazoa; phylum Arthropoda; class Insecta; order Odonata; family Coenagrionidae; genus Pyrrhosoma; species Pyrrhosoma nymphula. The sequence continues at coordinate 106,331,082 of OY754332.1, read as the reverse complement.
TTTATGTTTCGCCTCTCTTCCTGGAGGCGTCGTCAGGTAAAGAGACGTGAAAAAACTGACAGTGACCTTAACCAGATGGCCGAAGCTCCAATGCTTTTCCTGGAGACAAAACCGCGTGCATTCCACCGAGCGGCCGAGGTCGCCGCGCCGGCCGGGAGGGGCTCGCTCTCCGCGGGCGGCTGAATCGCACACTCGGTTTATGTGACGTCACAGCGTGGGGCCCGGGTTGCCGTTTCGCGGATTTTGATTGCTAATGTCTCGGCTCGTAGGCCACGAGGCCACGTAAAATTACACAGAATTCCTTTTTTTCACTTAAATCTACGAACATGCCAAGTTTGAATGAAATCGACGCGTTACACTTCGTAAGTGTTCCTTGTTGTGAGCTGCCCAATCCGTTTCTTTTCATTCGTTGCATTTGGGGCATCCCTTAAGGCCGTTTAACACGGCACAATTCTTCGTAAAAACTCTTCCGTGAACTCTTCCATGAAGCAAAATGTATCGTGTAAAGCGGAAAATTGTATGATCGCTTGTGCAAAGGTCTCAATTCCAGAACGTAAAATAGAACATGTTGTAATTTCGTTGTGACAAACGTACAATTTCACGTAGTACATTCGTTTGTAAAAAATCTTTCTTCGTGTAAAACGGCCTTCAGAAGGGACTTGCATGTAGTACGTCACGACGAGCGCCGAAGGATGGGGAAGGAACTCGAGGGCAGCCAGAAGTCGGCTAGGCATGGGATTCCCGCCTGAATTTTATCGCATCCAAGGAGGGGCGGGGGAGTGAGACTCATTTCACAGCCGAGGAGAACACTCCTCTCCCCCCTTCCACTCGCCAAGGAACAGAGGGATGGAGTGGGGGGTGGGATTGCAGGCAGGTAAAAGTATAAGTTTGATGGGAGGGTGGGGGGGTTGGAGGAAAGACAGAGAGTGGGGGAGCATTGGAAGAGGTGCGAATGAAAACCTATAGCAAAGGCATCTGTTTACGCGACCCTTCTCATTTTTCAAACGTCAGGGTTAGGATCATCTCACCCCCCTGCCCACCCATCAACCTCTCCCCCCTACCAACCCATCCCCTCTCCCCCCCTTCCAAACCCTCAACCTCTCCCCCCCCATCGACTGTCGAACATGGCAACTTTTGGCCTACCGCAAGGAATTAGGAGCAATCTCCTACGGCGGGAGTCTTGAACTTCTGTCGAACAATTCGGCGGGAGGCGGGAACTGCTTTTCGAGCAATTCACCTAAAAATATCAGCTGATTTTCATGGGATGGATAACGACTATGCGCAACCAGAGGGAAAATACAAAAATAATTTGGAACTTTTAACATCTAGATTTCTTCAAAAAACTAACGGTGTGTGTTTTGTATATTTCCTCAATTATTTATAACAATACATAATTTTCCACGCCGTTATTTTTACAAATCCGAAATAACCCTGTTCTGAAGGCGCTATCGCAGTATTGCGTGATAAAATGAGTCAAGGTAAGTGTTAGTGTAGGGTGTATTTATTTATTATTACTGAGAATTTTTATAATGTATAACTATTTTCGCGCTATTAATATTACAATATTTACTTCTTACAGACGCTAAAATTAAAAAATTATGTTCCAATATGGTCTCCATTAAGACTAAATAAATTTCCCGCTCAAACTATGTGACGATTTCAGCGATGAGTGAAGAAGGGTTGGTAGAGAGTGGGATGGGGAAAAAGGAGAGGCGGGGTGGGGATGGAGGAGAGACAGTGAGTGGGGAAGCATTGGAAGAGGGGCGAATGAAATCCTATAGCCATGGCATATCTGTTTACGTGAGCCTTCTCTGATTTCATGCAGCAGAGTTATCACCATCTCTACCCCTTTCCTACCCGTCACCCCCCCCTTTTATTATTAGTTTCCTCAACTTTTTATAACAATACATAATTTCTCGAGGCCATTATTTTTACAGATCCGAGAAAAAAGCTTTTGTAAAGGCTAGGCGAAGGGAGCGAGCGTTGAAAAGACGGGCGGTGGTCGAATGGTTTTCCCCCATCCGGCGGCGGTCCCATTCGACCCTCTGATCTACGCAGCGTTTGAGGGGGCTGATAAAGCAGTGCCTTCTCCCCCCTCTGCCGCCCCCCTGTTCCACCTCCCTCAACCTCCCAATTCCGCATTACGGCCTTACCTTGTTCTGGTCGTCAACTCCACTCCATCAATCCTCACCCACTGGTTTAGAATTTGAAAAACACCAATGCCGTAGTTCATCCAAGGAATTTGAAATTTGTACTCCGGAAAGGGCACAAATAGTTTCCATGCATGGAACGGGATCTTTACAGGACTCTGTGGGTTTAGAGTAGGGCAACTATGAGGTTTGGGTTCAAAGGTAGCTTCATTTTCTCCATTGCTTGTGGAATATGTATTCTCCTTAACTTATTTAACGATTAAAAAATGATAAATGTACTTTCTATTTTTCCTCAGAAATTCAGGAACCTCTTCTGAGAATTTTGATCGGATTAAAATTTGAAGACTTTCGTATTTTGAAGTGTTTTAAATTACGACTCTCCGCGTTTTCTTTCTTATTTACCATCTCCCTGGTCAGCAGTCCATCTAACGACTGAAGGTAATTTGGTTTACGAAGGAATTTAGAATCAATTAGATAAATTCTTTAGATGCGGAATTTACCATCCTTAGCCAGCAGTCCAGCTAACAACTTCTGGTCATCTGGTTAACGAAGGATTTTTAAAAAATATAATAATATTTTATTTACTCCTACATAATTGGTACAAATTGGTTACAAACAAAATAAAGGGAACTTAAGGTGGTCTCTAATGTCATAAATACTGTACTTAGCCACCAGCAAATAAAAACAATGTATGCCATTAACAATGAAAGCAGCAACTGTTATATAACCTGAGTTCCATTGAAAATACCATAAAAATACATTTTCAATATTTTTTTGAGAAAAAAAAATTATTTTGAAGGCTTCCGCGGAGTTTGTTTGAAGAAGAGAATGGTTTTCCGGGTATCCATCCGCATTTATCCATTTTTGGTGGACAATATTTCGCCAGCGTTCCAACTGGCTTCCTCAGATCCGTTGCGTTGTCTACAACAATTGTTGAGAACCAACGGACCTGATGAAGCCAGCTGGAACGCTGGCGAACCACTCTCTTCATCAAAAAGGAATTTAGAGTAATTTAGATAAAGTTTTTAGGTTCGGAATTCTCACTTATATTTTAATAGACTGTAGCCATCGTAATTTTCAGTGCATATGATAGGATGCATTCAGCTCGCTTCATGTCGCTCAATGAGCGGTTGATCATGGCGTAGGTATAACGTTGCGTCTGATCACTTCGAGCGGATGACGCGTGCGCTGAATGTAAATTGATCAGTGAGCGTATTGGTACATCTGCGCAAACGAATGATGGGTGTAGTGACGGGAAGGATATGAACGGCCGAAAATCGTGAAACCACATGTGAATCGGTCACTTCTTCTTTGACGCCGTGAAACGCTGACACAGGAACCATTGCTGCACACCCTTATTTTTAATTTTACCTCGCATGCTTGGATTTACTCTGCTTTTCGCGGTTTTAACCTGGTCCCCTTGGATTCACTCCCTGGCTTCTGGATTGATTGATACAAGCATCTGTACACACTTTAGTACCTGATTGTTAGAATGTACTTCCACCGTGTCCGTCATGGGAGATATCAGGCCCTCCACTTCATACTCTTGCATTTATCAAAATCTAAATTTGAAAGAAACATCTCACCATGCGTATTTGGGTGCCCTCCTAGGATCTATGAGCCATTCGAGCAGCCTCCTTTTTCTCTCGTGGCTCAGTGAAGTGATCGAAGGTTTGTTTCCGCTCACCAACATAGCGAGCGATCACGACAGTGACGTCGTGAGTGACCCACTGATCGGCTCCCACTCGCGCTCGGACGCTCAGTGAGCGATCAGTGCAGCCGGATGTACCCGGTGCCTGAGGAATGGAAATCGACATCAGTGTGACAACATTTGGCAAACCAAAATGATGGACTTATGAAAGCATGAAAATGTCGTAGATAACGAGTATAGGTGTTGCGAAACTTGATGGCACTCGCTTGTTAAGAGTATGACGCAAGGGAGAGGAAATCATACAAGTGATGTGGGATAAAGAGGCCGAGTCTTCCTCCAGATGTCACTCCGGAAGTCCTTGGATACCTTTGCCTGCTCTTCAACGCTTGATTTACCCTCAGTGCCTCTGATTCTCCGCTGGTGATTGCCACCAAGTTTCGCTATACCTACTACATATTTTGAACCTCCCGGCGTGGATGTCACTTCCTTCCTTCCTCCCCGCCACCCTCCCTCATTACCTCCCCTCCCCTCTTCCCTGCCTTCCGTTTTGCACCTCCCGCCGCCCCCTTCCCTTACCCGATTGCAAAGCTCCTAGTAGATTGTCAATTATTGATGTTCACTTTTTTATGTTTTCCATTTACGAGTTCGAGTTCTTCTTTCATCTCACATATACTTTTTAGTTAGCTTACGGTTCGCCTGTTTTATTCTGCTTAAACCTTAATTCCCATTGTACAAAACTGTCTTCTCCACACCCCCTGCCATGGTATGGGATGAGAAATATCAATGTGTTCAAAAGATAGCTTCTTCACATCGCAGCGGCCGTAGATGACCAACGCGCTCGCCATATCGGTGATTCAGCACGATTTCGTATATAGGTATTATCCTTTTATTTCTCATTTATATAAACGACATTAAATCTAGAGTAACAAAATAAGACAGACAATGCTCATATCTTCCAAATGAGATGCACATAAATTGACACTAATGATGCCTTATAGAAGCTCTCTCGTCGGACCTCAACTAACTTGTGGTGTGTTGAGTGAGGGCTCAAGTTGAGGGGTCATTCAAGTATTACGTAAGACGTTTTGGGGAGGGAGGGGGGTTTGGCTTTTATTACGTTTTCTTATGTAAGGGGGGGGGGGGGTGAGGGAGTCGGAGACAGTCTTACGTAAGATATAATTCATTTCTGAATTTGTATTTTTATCACTTTTTAAAATTATTTTCGTGGGAAAAAGTTTTCCTTTATAGGATCACCGCCGCGGCAATACGCCTGAATGTATGCTGAACTATAGCATAACGCACTACCAATTTGTTGCGTTCATTAGTTCGGAGATGTCGCAATTTTGTATATCACGTGCTCTGCGAGTTGGGCGTACAGCGAATCGCGAAATATCAAAAACAGTTATCGATATCCGTGATAGGTCAGTTTTGCGCATTTTGACATAGAATTCCCCATAGTTTAATATCTATGTCCTTGGTATCAAAAATGTCTGATAGCTTAGATTGAGGGGGGGGGGGGGTTACAAATATGTAAAATTCTCCTTACGTAATACTTGAATAGCCTCAAATGCACTGCAGTACACTTCTCACGAAAAAATCACACCTCCGCTTTTTCTACAAAGTGGGAGAGGATAATATAATGTACGTAGTCGAATGAAATCAAATACCTGGGAAGAACCTTGACTTGAGACCTAACGTGGGTCGTAACACATACGAAACATTCGCGGCGTTTCATTAAAGAAACTAGGTTTAATCAAGCGAATAGTAGGAAGGGTCCTCTGATGAAAAAGTGGAAGTCGGTGGCTACTTTGATCTGGTCAGAGATTTCAATCAATCAGGTCAACTTGAATATGCCGCGATCCTTTGGGACCCTGCACAGGAACATTTAATTTATGAAGTAAATAAAATATAAAGGAAAGCCGCACGCTTTGTTTCGGAAAGCTTCACGCAGTTGAAGATTAGTTTGGGAACCGTGAGAGATTCGGAGGCTAGTCGAGGAGGCGTATTCGAAGCGGAGGGGAGCGGAAGCGGAAGGTGTCGCTTACTTCTGCTACGCTTACGCTAAAACAAGAAATCAAAGAACGCAATTCGAAGCGGAGGGGAGCGAAAGCGGAAGGTGTCGCTTCCACCCGCTTCGTTTACGCTAAAGGAAGAAGTATGGATGTTTAGACAAAGCGGAGGGGAGCGTAAGCGGAAGGTGTCGCTTCCTTCCGCTTCTTTTACGCCAAAGGTAGATGCAAGGAAGCGTACACGAAGCGAATATCCGCTTCCTAAAGCGGACTTACGCTTTGTTTCGCTCGGGTTACGATCCGGGGAACGGTACATTTTCGCCAGGGTCGCTCGCTTAGATTATTTAAAAACAAGGGAGTTTCAGTACGGCACGGAGAATATTATTTTATCTCCGCGCTATATCTTTGGAACTGATAAGAGAAACAAAATAAGAATGATGCACTGCTGTACAGACAGGTACGAACAAAAATTCATTTTGTCCTCTCACTATGAGTGATAATATAAAAAACAGCGCGACCCTATCTAAAACACATTGTTAACACACATTTCACTCCTGTCCTCTCCCCCTTCTTTCCCCATTCCCTCCCATTAAACGGATGGAGTTCTTATTCTTACGCCCTCTGCCACACGCCTCTGCGCCGGCTCGCAGGGTAGTATTTAGATGCATATTACACACTACTTCAGTAGATAACCATAATTTACAATCTGCTCACTGCTAATGCAAATTAGAAATACGAAGTATTTTTGCAATTATTCCGCCGAATCCCGACCCTTTCCAGGACCCTTCAAGGTTGCAAAATATCAAAAGCCCTCGTTCTAATTGCATACCCAGCGCACTCTCAAAAGACGAAGTTCTACAGGCTGTGGTCCAGGTGCAGTCTAGGTTCGCGCACTCAAATTTCTTGGAACACGGCCCCTGCTTGAAGTTTATATATTTTGCTCAAAATTTTTCTTGTCTTTTGGCATCATATTGGAGGGTTGCGTGAAAAATTGAAAGACATGAACTTTTTTGGAGCACGCTCGTGCTCTATTGAGCCCTTTCACTCCATAGCCATCCCCTCCCTGTCTTCCGCCTCCTGCTTACTAACGTATACCCGCCAGGTCACTCAGTCGACCTCGTCATGACCTCCAACCCCCGCGCTGCAAGTCCGCATTCGGGGGACGAAGACTACCTTCCCGTCAACAGAATCCTTCCACGGAAAAAAACGAGTGCTAGTCCATTGCACCCTGGCCGTGGTCATCTTGTGTAATATAATGACAGTGTGCCGCGTTTGAAAATTTAAGAAGTAAGCGTTTCAGTGTTGGAGTTGAGGAACGTTGAATACTGATAGGTTGATCATGAACACCTTTCTCAATTTTGCGGAGGCTATTTCGGATTCCTGATTTGTGTATCTCTAAGTAAAGTTCTCTGAAATTTCTTTCCCTTCCTTCTGCAATTCTAAGGTGTAGTTTTCCGCTGGGTACGCCTGCTGTCAATCACAAAAAAGTAAGAAATGACTCGCAAGTTAGACGGGTGGAGATCGTTGTTCATGAGTGTTTGTTGGGTCGGCCAAGCGATGAACTTTCTTACTTCGAGGTGAATTTCACGTGCTCACCTCCTTGGACAACCCTTCCCAAACTGGCTGTTTTAGTGTCTATAAGGTCGATGGCTTTTCCTCGGCTACTTATACATTGCTTTTAATGACCTCTCTTTGTTATTGCTAGCACTGCCTTACGATCACGGGGGAGATAGAAAGGTAATTTATTTTTCAGTTTATGCAGGCGTTAACAGACAAGTCAACGCGGCCTACTGCCTTCACTAAACACTAATTGGTCATGTTAGGAAGGTTAAAAAATTATGCGAATTTCACAAAAGTTGGTTTATTCACGACCCGGGTATCAACACATTATGTCATCTTCAGGTTGTAACATGTGTTGAAACCCGGGTCGTGAATAAACCAACTTTTGTGAAATTCGCATAATTTTTTAACCTTCCTAACATGGAAAATTTTTACATCATACACCCTGAAACCGCAAATTTTCCTACTAATCGGTCATGTTCTTTTTTATTGCTGACATTTATTATCTTCCCTCGATTGAGGAAGAACCATCACTGCGAAAATCGTTTGCCAATCTCTCGTCTTTGAGCAAGTGGAAAGTAAAAAGATCCTTATTTGCATTTTTTAGTCTCCAAGGTTATACTTCAAAATCTTTTAGACCCCGTTAGACTTTTAACTATGAGCGAGTAAATTATTACGTCCCCAGGGCAATCGGATTCCCGTAGTAAACGATCAATCACATTCGATTGACACCAGTGCTTTACTTGATTTATATGACGGACCGGTTCCGTTAAAACCAAGTCCTATCGGCATACAAGTGAGCATGACGTCTCAATTTTATTCGGGGGTTTTGATAGGCACTAGTGGCCTTCATTTGCAGCAGGCCAGCATGTTTCCTTCGCTACGAAGAACATGTAATGCATAGTAGATACGGGAAGAAATACAAGTGTTCGGTACTCCCGGGCACTATTTCTATGTCAATCCGGTATCATTTGATAACTGGTATAAGCGTTTATAAGGAAGGTATCGGTATTGAAAGAACCTCTAATTATAAATCAAGTGCAACCGCCGTTCTAACCATGAGATTTTACCAATTTTGTGTGGCCAATCGCAAAAAAGTTATTATATTACCCAATTCGTGGTGTAAGTGATTTGAAAATATGAGTATTTTTTAATTAGAAAATTTGACCACGGAGACACAAAATTTATTTCCCACTTAATGATGGTGGGCGAGGAGAGGAAACTTATAGATGAGATTAGGGAAAGACAGGGTAGGTGGCTGGAAGCGGTAATGAGGGACGATGGTTTGCTGAAGGCCGTAATAGAGGGAAGGATGTTGGGTAAGCGGGGAAGGGGAAGGAAGAGAATCGCTTTTATGGACGGGATGAAGAAAGGTAGGACATAATGCTGAGATGAAGAAAGAAATACAAGAGGTAGAAAGGGCACGGCACGTGTAAGAGCTTGTTGGATATTCTCTGACTTTCATCACAACCTACCTCTAACCGGTAGATTACTGTAATAAATGAAATGTTGATTAGCGAAATTTTGCTCATATATCCGTAGTTATAGCAATGTGATGTAAGAATATAAAATACTGGAATAATACATTTTAATGTCTAACCATTTTTATACAACAATTGCAAGCGACAAATCTCGAAAATACCGGCATACCGGTGCTTTTTCGTCCGTACCATCGGCCTTATACTAATACTGCTTTTAAATTTTCGTCGGAAAAGTACCGGTACAATTTTAGAAAACGTTCACGCCTGAGAGTGGCGAGAACGGGGGAGGTCAGCCATGCATTTTCTTGGTAGAAAAAAAGCACCTGCAAAATTCTTATCGCTTCTTGGGGTACTACATGAGACTCGACTTGCTTTCAATTTCTCTGCGGCATAGAATACCCCGAACTCCACCCCAACAGTCGCCTCGGAGCATAAGGGGAGGGTGTGAGCTAAGGCGGGGATGAATGCAAAAGGGAGGGGAGGGTTAAGCTAGGTTCACATGGGTGCGGAATCGGTGGAGTGCGGACGCGGGAAGGTGGACTGGGCGTTCACATGAAGGTGCGGAAACGGTGCGAAGGGCGGGAAAATTCATCAATAAATATTTGAAGGCCGTGAAACACTGTCAATAAGGACACTCTTCGACCATCACTCTCCTACGAATTTGACCTAGCGTGTTTTGAAATATAATCTACAAACCTTAGTATAATACCCTAAGGCAGCAGATATATATGAACTACCAGTGAAAATGCCATTAATATCCACTGTTAATAGTCACAGATCCAGAGAGGTCTTATTTTTCCTTCGAGATAGTGATAACGGGGATTGACAAAATGGGTAGTCAATAATTTCCAAAAGCCTTTAAATTATTACTGTGCCGATATTTTAAATGTATAGCATTAAAATCCCGAAACTAAGCATAAGAGTAGATAGTATAATGTCCATAGTTTTCGCAAGTCGGGTGTGGGACTTCAGTCGAATTATTTACGAACTTTCCCACGAGATAACCAACCGTTTATAAAGCCATAAATATCCAATTTTTTAACGTTAGGTAGGCATGTATCATAGTTTAAAATAATGGGTTTAACGCTTTAAAATAACACTCCTAGCTACGCGGCTGCTGACGGGGTTGGAAAGGCCATTCCTTCTACAGCAGACGTCTCCTTGCGCAAGCCCCCACACCGTGTTTCACCCTCCTCTGTTTCTAGGCTCACTAGGATCTCTCTTTCTAGGCTCACCTCCGCCCGCCAGCCTTCCCTCCGCCCCTGCGTTGGAGTTTCAAATGCTGCCGTTAGGACGGTGAAGACGCCAGTCTCTGTCCATCCTCGGTGGAAGCAACATTGGTAAGTAGCGAAGCGTGGGGAATCCTCTCTCTCTCTATTTAATAGTTTGATTTCATCATTGCTTCTCATCTTATGATTTGTGCGATTATTCTGGGCGGTGAGATAATCTATTTTTGGGTATCCAGTTTCATTTCATCATCTCTTCAGAAACTTACTCGGAGGGCATACTACTCCAAAGCCGTGTTGAATATCAGGGGACCGCTATGCTCCAGCATGGACAGCAAATTGAAATGTCGCCACGTTGTGTTGTCTGTAAGTAACGATTACCATGATATGCATGACTAGTTAATCAAGTATTTATTGATTTGTTTCTATTTGCTTAAGAGGATCGTCTTTAAAATTAGATCTGTTCAGGAACTATTCCAAAACTTAAATCTATTTTAATTTCTTTCAGTTTGTGATTTGGGGAAGTCAGCTTCGCTTTCTCGTGGGTGGAATGCTGATGCAAGAAGGGGATGTTCCACTGAGACCGGCCTTACCGAACAAGAGATAGCCGTCGAATGGAGCGGTCTGCTATTTTATACTCTGTTCAATCTCCTCTCGGCAAGAGAACTTCGCGGTGAAAAGTCGTGGAATACATCACACTTTTTAAATACATAATTCTACGTGGTACCAGCATGCTCACGAGTGGTGGACGCAACGCTCGAGATCTTCTACCATCGTGGAATCGGAAGGTGAATATTGCAGTCTCATGCATTCATGGATCTTGTGATAATCTTAAAGAGAGCGCGTAGATGTATCGACTAGTCACCTTTTCTTTGCTTGGCCGGGAATTTTTTTGAAGTGGCAGTTTGGTGTACTAGGTATTAATTCAAATTTCATCGCTCTGTTCTCAGATTTCAGGTTCACAACTTCTACTTCGTTGAATGTTACTAACAACGGACTTGGAGGAAACTCAGAAACGGCGGGACCTCATTTCAACATGCCGCGGAAGCCTTGGCGCGAAAATCTACCTCGATTCTTCTGTGGATTGCCGTGGCAAGATCGGCTCGTGCATGTGAAAGAACTCTCAGACCAAGCGGCTCCTCCCCGTTCTTGACGATCTGCGCTCGGAGGTTGGAGTGAGTACCTCGTTTTTTGTTAACGTCTAGCCTTTCACGAATTATTTTTTGGCGGGATAACTTAGTGCAATAGGTGATAAAACTTGGGGGAAGAATTAAACTAATTTTTCATAAATAGGAAGGTTGAGGAAGGAGTTAAAAAGGATGAGGCCAGCTTAAGACGATGTATAATGTAACTGTAGAAATAAGTTTATTCAAGAAAGCATAGTTAAATGCTAGCCGTGAAGTAATTTTGCTCTACAAATAGAAGGTAACGTAATAAGCTGTCGGTATACCGTTAGTCGCGAGGTGGTTGAAGTAGATGGGCGAAATTTCTCGATAATCGATTCAGCACAGAAATCTGAGAGCCATTATCGACTATTTGAAGAATTGTGAATCGAGACATTTCTGTGAAGTTTCGTTAGTTCGGTGATGAGCCGAAGAAATCGTAAGATTCATCTGAAGCCCGTTTAAGATGGTCATGAATGAGCTTAGCTTTGCGCATGTTTGGCGGGAGAACAATCGATAATTTGAAGAATAAGTAAATATTGTGAATTTTGTGGAAAGATGTTACGCTCGGAATAATCACTGAGGATAAGACGTGTGAATGATGTGTAGGATCGTCAAGATGGCGCAACGGCTAGCGATGCGTCCCTTTATTTCGCGTCGAGACTTGTTCTGGTGAAAAGATTCCTCGGTGTCATATAATGGTGAAATTATTAGTTTGGTGAATGTTGGCGGAGAGGCCTCCTCGTCGAAATTTTTTCACACGTTTTGCTTTTATTGAATAGAATTTGATAAACCCAAATTGCAGAGATATCAGGCGAAAGAATCTTTATAGTGTACTGAAAGAAAATGCTTCCTGAAAATGTGATACTTCGGACGTGATGTGCGGTTGGTCGGCCATCATGAACTTTAGCGTAGGTTTTGTGAAAAGGCAGCAGAGCGGCTACGTCTGAGTACTACGCGTATGTCATATAAGTTCCGTGAGCGGTCACCGAACGCGGCAGTTTTGTGTAGTACACAGTGGCGGATACATATGGGGGGCGCGGGGGGCGCGCGCCCCCCCCTTGCGGGGCCGATCGCCTTGCCGCCCGCGCCGCTCCCGCCAGTCAGCCCGCACGCTATTCGTTCGTAACTTCCGTCAGTCAACTCTGAGTCAAGTTATCGAGTAGTTGTACTTTCTTATGTAGCACGCGCGCGCGTCCGCGTCATCGTATTTTATACGTTTCTGTCTGGCACATAGATAGTTAACCTACGAGAAAAGTCACGGCCATTCTAGTGATCTCGATATGTTATTCTGTCTGGCATTTGTTCGAGAAAAGTCGCGAATATTCTACTGTTTGTATTTGTTCACACTCCTTAAAAGTCTGGAAGCGAACATTCTGGCACCGAATGTTCTCAAAACAACCGAGCTACATACATAAAGGAAGCAGAGTCGCTGCCAGGCAGTCAGTTTGAAAGCTACAATCGTCGCGATAACTTGCGCCCCCCCTTGAGCTTTTTCTGCATCCGCTACTGGTAGTACATACATACTACGCGCCCTTACCGTGAAGGGTAAAAATTTCTTTTTTCAAAGGGAAACTGGTAAATAGCAGAAATGTCTGTCAAAGATTAGGGAAAGTCAGTTCTCATTCCCTAAAATGACAAATAGAGACTGTACCCCGTTCCCGCCACTCAGACCCGCGAACTTTAAGAGTGGGGTGGAAATATATAATGCGAAGAGGTGAAATTATGATGAAGCCCTCTGGTGGCTGGTAACAAAACACTGCAATATATTGTCGAAAACATTGGTAACAGCGTTAATTTGGAATTTTAATATCTGTGTAAGAGTGCGGGAATGCGGTAACTACCGAAAACCTTTGCTAAGCTTAATCTTAGGGAGAAATGCATCTTATATTTGTGCTAAGTAAGGTTGATAAGTTAAAAGCGAAAAATTAGTACCCCTTCTCGAACATCTACCCGATCCATTTATCCATAGAAGTAATTCCTCGATTTTTAGCGTGAATTCTTTTCTCCCATCTCACCCATCCTTAAGATGAAGGAATGCAGGCAGCGGTTGGTGCCTGCTACAGCAGCTGTCGTGAAAGGTGCGACTAAGCAGACTTAATGTATTCGTCGTTTGAAATATGCATATAATTGACGTAACCACCAATTAAAAAAAATATTTCAGGTGAATTATCGAATTAAATTTATGCTTCATCCTTAAAGCTCTAGACCTCATCTACGTGGGAGTGGTTGTAATCGCGACTTATCACTTCGGCTCCAATGGAGGTTTAGTATTAGTGTAGTTACAACCCAGAAAGCCGGAGTAAGGGCGTGTGGCAGGGGATGCAAGGTCAAAGTGAAACTGGAAGAAAAGCGATGATTACTTGAAATAACCGGATTTTGCACAATACCCTGCCAAGTGCCGAAGGGGGGTTGGGGCAGGGGGTGTTATTGCACATGAAAAATTGTACGAGGGAAAGAAGGAAATAGATGATATTAACGTAGAGCATTAATGCATTGCGGTTTTAGCGGCAGGCATTAGGTGCGTGGAAGTAGAATTTTTTTACAGATCTATTCGAATTCTAATTTTATTTACTTCCATGAAGGCAGAGGGAAAAGGAATTTGAAAGTGAAAAGTTAATGGAATGTCAGGGTCTCGCTCTTTTTGTCGTGTGCACTAGCCTGTAGCCTCAGGGTTGCGGGTCTTAACCTAATCAATCAGCTGATATTTTGCCCGTTGAAGTTTTTAAGGAAGCGCGTCTCTTTCTGTTGTATTTCGTTTATTTAGACGAGTTAATTAGTTGTACGTTCTTAACGCTTGTGGCGTACTATAGATCGCGGGTGCAGACGCAGAATATTTTGCTAATCCGGGGATGTTACTGTTAATATCGTAACCATTTGGATAGGGAATTTTGTGCCGAACGGTCATGTTAACAATTTTTTTTTCGAACACGTCATTATTGCTGCCGTAAATGCTGAAATCGTTCTAGGTTTGACGTCTGGTGGTATAGTCACATAAATGCAATAATTTACCTACTCCTTCCACTAGCATTTAGCTTTGTTTTAAGTAGATGAAATTTGGTATTCTGGAAGAGTGCGAATTTTAGAGTAATCGGCGGAAAAGCACTTGGTTAAAATTCATATTTGACACATTAAGGCGCGCTCATGTATTTTCCAATTAATTTTAATTTAATTAAGCGCACTCTATAAAAACGGCCTACATAATTAGCTAATGAAAATCCAATGAATCTTAATTTTCAGGTGAATTCGCAGGGAGCATTATTGGAGGAAATGCCTTTGACGGCGTGTTATCTTTCCCAACCCAAGCATTTTCACGAGGCATGTCGAACCTTGCCCCGCTCTCTTAATTGGATTGCTGTTGCAAGATGGCCGAATTTAACAGGAAGAACGTTTTCGGATAACGAAATTGCGCCCCCCTGTAAAGAGTTAGGGGGGCGGTCGGCGTTCATCGTAGAGGTGAGTACCTGATGATTTATTTTAGTGCCTAGTTGTATTCTTAGTCCAATTTCTCTCTTCATCTGGTGTGAGATATTTTCGCGTTACTTATACCGTATAATAGTAGTGACTACAATCACGGAATTTATTTGCTGTACTTGGTGCCTAGTTTTTCACTGCAGTAATCCGAAAAATTTAGGCATTATCCAGAATACTGAACATGGGTACCTCTTCTGGAAACTTAATTTCAATAAGGCTTGATGGTGCTCGATGCGTGGTTGTGGTGAATCTACGTCTGCTGAGTACCGTCCGAGCCACTTCTTGGCTGTTCGGCTAGTGGCGCCATGGGTATCCCATACGCGGCTTGTAATATTCGTTCCAGGTGGTGGTCAACCCCTGCGCGCGCTCCTGCACGCTTGGCGAGTATCACTCACTAGCTGTTGCGGATAAGTTTTCAGTTAGTTTTTCTTCGTTCTCGTCTGAATTAGGAATCTCTTGACAAAATGAATGAAACTGAATGATAATTTATATAATATGTCTATTGTGTTAACCTTAGATTGAATGCTTGAATTTGGAGAGCCAAAGAAAGTAAAATTAAAATTCAGTACGGTACAGTGGCGGAAAAAAATTAACGCAAAGCTCGTTGGCTTCTGTGGATGCGGCGAACTCGGGAACCACTTGGAGTAGACCATCTTCCGAAAATTTGACAGCAGTATTTCTCATACAACCGGGAATTTTAAAAATTCATACGCTTCGTACCACTGATATTAAATCATATGCATCGAAATTTGACTACGCGTAAAATACACAAACTGCGAGTTCTTTTTTTTTTCAAATTATGTCTTCGCCCATATCTCACCAAGTAGCTGCCGTCGGGGAATCTGTGAACGCAGCACACATAATGAACATAGAAACCGCAAGCCTGCATCACAGTTCCAGTGGTGTAGTGGGTAAATCATCCGGCTTTCGACCCGAAGATTGCGAGTTCAAATCTCGGTGGAGCCTCATTAATTGATCCAACTAATGAAATCCGTTTTTCTATCCATTCAATTTTCGCTTAATAGTGCAGAAGGTCCGCAGGATGTAATACCATACCCATTTTTTCCGGAAGTTGACTGAACAGTAAAATTTGACTTCTCCTGAGTCGTCCAGCCCCGTTCGCATACCTCTAATACCTCCTGGCTCTTCGTGCGATGTTATCGCCTCATGCGCTTTCTCGCTTTATGTTCCCAAAGGCAGATCCCTCGACGTTTGGCAGGGCAGAGTGAAGGCAGAATTTCGAGCCGTTTAAAAAACTGGACGATGTTGGTTCTTACAGCTGACGAATTTTCGTACGCACGTGTGTAAACGAATAAGTTCATCGAAACAAAAAATACACTTCTAGTAAGCCGGCTTTTAATTCGGTGAATAGCGTTTGCATTTCCTCACGAAAAATGTATGTCCTAATAATGTTTCTAGCATTCTCATATCCTCAATGAATTTATTATCGTAGCATCTTTTGTTTCAAAATTAGGGAAATTTTTCGCACACCTTTTATTAGAATGTAACTACGTCATGGTCTCTTCAAGATGGAAAATAATGAACCATGAGTCTATTTACTAACAGGAATTTTCATTCACAAAGCAACTCTTACGTAATATGATTTTAGATCAACGCGTGAATGTTTATTTCCCTGAAGCAGCTTTGGTATCTCCGTTAAGTTAGACTTACAATTAGTACTAACCTGGTTAAGTGCCAATAAATATGCGTTACTTATTACCTTTCAGCTAAAGTTAGCTGAATATTTAAGCTAAGGTGTAATAATTTCTCCCCATCTCATATTACGCCACCAACCTTCTTTTGTTATTTTCCTCTACAATCTTGGTAAAAATGAGTTTCTTGGCCGATAAATCAGCTCAGGCCCCGATGAAGACGACGAAAATGTTAAGGCCAATTATGGTTAAGATATACTACGTTGCTTTAATACTCGCAGGGACCTAGATGAATATAAGACTTTCTTCATATAATGAATCGATTCCAATTTTTTTTACATAATTATTATTTAGTAAATACACACCTATTTTCAGTTATCAACAATTTACTCAGCTAATATTTCTCTATTATAAAGAAACTCACGTTTTTACCAAGATACCTCTGGGAAACACCCAGGAGTGGACGATTTTGAGTTCACGCCTGGGCATGGCTTATTTTTGACGGGCCGGGAGTGTGCTGGTGATTTGAAGGAAGAAATTAATAACTTGCACCTGCCACTTAGTTCAACGTAGATAACTGGGACATTAGTGTTCTACTGTAACTAAACAAGTTACGCCTATTTGCTTTGGAAGTATGACCATGTTAATTCCTTCTGTCAGAATGTGTATGCAGAATTTTCAACTATACTATTTGCATCTTAACTATCAGTTATATATGAAAAAGTTAAGCACTACTGATACATATTATAAATTATTGATATTGACTGCAAAAAATTAACTAAACTATATGTAACTTTTCGTAATTCTCACCCACTTTATATTCCAGGACATGGAGCAGGATACTGATACAAATAAAAAAACATACATAAGTGATATCAGACAAATAGTCATTCATTTAACACATTAAATATTTAGAAAAATGCGTAACTAATTGGCTCAAGTAATTTAAAATAAACACAGCTATCCAATTATGTTTTATCCTGGCAATAACGATGAACTATCATACCATGAATCTTCTATTACTAAGGTCCATCAAATTAAGAAGGAAAATTAGATGATGCAGCATATTAGATAACCCAACTCTTCGCAGGTGATTATTTTGTTCAGGCACTTAAGTCCATCCCGTCCGTCAAAAAGTCTGTCACATACTGTGACTTAATAGTTTTGCTAATAGCATCAGTCTGTTATCGCTCGTGGTAAAAATATGATCAAAATGGCATGATCTCATATGTAATTGGCTACCATTTGTTGTGCACATTTGATCACTAGTGTTAAGGCCCATGACCATAATTCTGAAATGGCATCCTGGCATACAAAAGTGAAATTTTCGTGTGAAAACTTCGTCAGTAATATTTAATCGGTAAATGTCATGTAGGAAAAAATTAAACTCCCGTTGGAAACTGAATTATTATGCGTGTGATCCATACGTTGTGCGATCGTTAGTGTGAGAGTATCTATTAAGTAAATATTATCAAGGCGTCACATACTGTGACTAAATCGTTTTGCTTATAGCATCAGTCAGTTAATGCCTGTGGTACAAATATGATAAAAATGGCATCTCATATGTAATTGGCTAACATTTCTTCTGCACATTTTCATCAGTAGTCTAAGGCCCATGACCATACTAATGAAATGGCATCCTGGCCTTCAAAGGTAAAATTTTCGTGTGAAAATTGCGTCAGTAATATGTAATCGGTAAATGTCATGTAGGAAAAAATTATACTAATCTAAGAAACTGAATTAATAGGCGTGTAATCCATACGTTGTGCGATCGTTAGTCTGAGAATATATAATAAGTAAATATTATGAAGGTGTTACATACTGTGAACTAATCGTTTATCTAATAGCATCAGTCAGTTACTGCCCGTGGTACAAATATGATCAAAATGGCATGATCTCATATGTAATTGGCTATCATTTGTTGTGCACATATGCACAAAAAAGGCAGTTTGATCAGTATAGTGTTAAGGCCCATGACCATAACATTGAAATGGCATCCTGGCCTTCAAAAATGAAATTTTTGTGTGAAATGTTCGTCAGTTATATGTAATCGGTAAATGTCATGTAGGAAAAAATTATACTCGTTTAAGAAACTGAATTAATAGGCGTGTAATCCATACGTTGTGCGATCGTTAGTCTGAGAGTATATAATAAGTAAATATTATGAAGGTGTTATATACTGTGAACTAATCATTTATCTAATAGCATCAGTCAGTTATTGCCCGTGGTGCAAATATGATCAAAATGGCATGATCTCATATGTAATTGGCTATCATTTGTTGTGCACATGTGCACAAAAAGGCAGTTTGGTCAGTATAGTGTTAAGGCCCATGACCATAATATTGAAATGGCATCCTGGCCTTCAAAAATGAAATTTTTGTGTGAAATTTTCGTCAGTTATATGTAATCGGTAAATGTCATGTAGGAAAAAATTATACTCGTTTAAGAAACTGAATTAATAGGCGTGTAATCCATACGTTGTGCGATCGTTAGTCTGAGAGTATATAATAAGTAAATATTATGAATGTGTGTCATACTGTGACTCAATCGTTTATCTAATAGCATCAGTCAGTTACTGCCCGTGGTACAAATATGATCAAAATGGCATGATCTCATATGTAATTGGCTATCATTTGTTGTGCACATGTGCACAAAAAAGGCAGTTTGATCAGTATAGTGTTAAGGCCCATGACCATAAAATTGAAATGGCATCCTGGCCTTCAAAAATGAAATTTTTGTGTGAAATTTTCGTCAGTAATATGTAATCGGTAAATGTCATGTAGGAAAAAATTATACTCGTTTAAGAAACTGAATTAATAGGCGTGTAATCCATATGTTGTGCGAACGTTAGTCTGAGAGTATATAATAAGTAAATATTATGAAGGTGTTACATACTGTGAACTAATCATTTATCTAATAGCATCAGTCAGTTACTGCCCGTGGTACAAATATGATCAAAATGGCATGATCTCATATGTAATTGGCTATCATTTGTTGTGCGCATGTGCACAAAAAAGGCAGTTTGATCAGTATAGTGTTAAGGCCCATAACCATAATATTGAAATGGCATCCTGGCCTTCAAAAATGAAATTTTTGTGGGAAATTTTCGTCAGTTATATGTAATCGGTAAATGTCATGTAGGAAAAAATTATACTCGTTTAAGAAACTGAATTAATAGGCGTTTAATCCATACGTTGTGCGATCGTTAGTCTGAGAGTATATAATAAGTAAATATTATGAAGGTGTTACATACTGTGAACTAAACATTTATCTAATAGCATCAGTCAGTTACTGCCCGTGGTGCAAATATGATCAAAATGGCATGATCTCATATGTAATTGGCTATCATTTGTTGTGCACATGTGCACAAAAAAGGCAGTTTGATCAGTATAGTGTTAAGGCCCATGACCATAATATTGAAATGGCATCCTGGCCTTCAAAAATGAAATTTTTGTGTGAAAATTTCGTCAGTTATATGTAATCGGTAAATGTCATGTAGGAAAAAATTATACTCGTTTAAGAAACTGAATTAATAGGCGTGTAATCCATACGTTGTGCGATCGTCAGTCTGAGAGTATATAATAAGTAAATATTATGAAGGTGTTATATATTGTGAACTAATCATTTATCTAATAGCATCAGTCAGTTATTGCCCGTGGTGCAAATATGATCAAAATGGCATGATCTCATATGTAATTGGCTATCATTTGTTGTGCACATGTGCACAAAAAGGCAGTTTGGTCAGTATAGTGTTAAGGCCCATGACCATAATATTGAAATGGCATCCTGGCCTTCAAAAATGAAATTTTTGTGTGAAATTTTCGTCAGTTATATGTAATCGGTAAATGTCATGTAGGAAAAAATTATACTCGTTTAAGAAACTGAATTAATAGGCGTGTAATCCATACGTTGTGCGATCGTTAGTCTGAGAGTATATAATAAGTAAATATTATGAATGTGTGTCATACTGTGACTCAATCGTTTATCTAATAGCATCAGTCAGTTACTGCCCATGGTACAAATATGATCAAAATGGCATGATCTCATATGTAATTGGCTATCATTTGTTGTGCACATGTGCACAAAAAAGGCAGTTTGATCAGTATAGTGTTAAGGCCCATGACCATAAAATTGAAATGGCATCCTGGCCTTCAAAAATGAAATTTTTGTGTGAAATTTTCGTCAGTAATATGTAATCGGTAAATGTCATGTAGGAAAAAATTATACTCGTTTAAGAAACTGAATTAATAGGCGTGTAATCCATATGTTGTGCGAACGTTAGTCTGAGAGTATATAATAAGTAAATATTATGAAGGGTTTACATACTGTGAACTAATCATTTATCTAATAGCATCAGTCAGTTACTGCCCGTGGTACAAATATGATCAAAATGGCATGATCTCATATGTAATTGGCTATCATTTGTTGTGCGCATGTGCACAAAAAAGGCAGTTTGATCAGTATAGTGTTAAGGCCCATAACCATAATATTGAAATGGCATCCTGGCCTTCAAAAATGAAATTTTTGTGGGAAATTTTCGTCAGTTATATGTAATCGGTAAATGTCATGTAGGAAAAAATTATACTCGTTTAAGAAACTGAATTAATAGGCGTTTAATCCATACGTTGTGCGATCGTTAGTCTGAGAGTATATAATAAGTAAATATTATGAAGGTGTTACATACTGTGAACTAAACATTTATCTAATAGCATCAGTCAGTTACTGCCCGTGGTGCAAATATGATCAAAATGGCATGATCTCATATGTAATTGGCTATCATTTGTTGTGCACATGTGCACAAAAAAGGCAGTTTGATCAGTATAGTGTTAAGGCCCATGACCATAATATTGAAATGGCATCCTGGCCTTCAAAAATGAAATTTTTGTGTGAAAATTTCGTCAGTTATATGTAATCGGTAAATGTCATGTAGGAAAAAATTATACTCGTTTAAGAAACTGAATAAATAGGCGTGTAATCCATACGTTGTGCGATCGTTAGTCTGAGAGTATATAATAAGTAAATATTATGAAGGTGTTACATACTGTGAACTAATCGTTTATCTAATAGCATCAGTCAGTTACTGCCCGTGGTACAAATATGATCAAAATGGCATGATCTCATATGTAATTGGCTATCATTTGTTGTGCACATGTGCACAAAAAAGGCAGTTTGATCAGTATAGTGTTAAGGCCCATGACCATAATATTGAAATGGCATCCTGGCCTTCAAAAATGAAATTTTTGTGTGAAAATTTCGTCAGTTATATGTAATCGGTAAATGTCATGTAGGAAAAAATTATACTCGTTTAAGAAACTGAATTAATAGGCGTGTAATCCATACGTTGTGCGAACGTTAGTCTGAGAGTATATAATAAGTAAATATTATGAAGGTGTTACATACTGTGAACTAATCGTTTATCTAATAGCATCAGTCAGTTACTGCCCGTGGTACAAATATGATCAAAATGGCATGATCTCATATGTAATTGGCTATCATTTGTTGTGCACATGTGCACAAAAAAGGCAGTTTGATCAGTATAGTGTTAAGGCCCATGACCATAATATTGAAATGGCATCCTGGCCTTCAAAAATGAAATTTTAGTGTGAAAATTTCGTCAGTTATATGTAATCGGTAAATGTCATGTAGGAAAAAATTATACTCGTTAAAGAAACTGAATTAATAGGCGTGTAATCCATACGTTGTGTGATCGTTAGTCTGAGAGTATATAATAAGTAAATATTATGAAGGTGTTACATACTGTGAACTAATCGTTTATCTAATAGCATCAGTCAGTTACTGCCCGTGGTACAAATATGATCAAAATGGCATGATCTCATATGTAATTGGCTATCATTTGTTGTGCACATATGCACAGAAAAGGCAGTGTGATCAGTATAGTGTTAAGGCCCATGACCATAATATTGAAATGGCATCCTGGCCTTCAAAAATGAAATTTTTGTGTGAAATTTTCGTCAGTTATATGTAATCGGTAAATGTCATGTAGGAAAAAATTATACTCGTTTAAGAAACTGAATAAATAGGAGTGTAATCCATACGTTGTGCGATCGTTAGTCTGAGAGTATATAATAAGTAAATATTATGAAGGTGTTACATACTGTGAACTAAACATTTATCTAATAGCATCAGTCAGTTACTGCCCGTGGTGCAAATATGATCAAAATGGCATGATCTCATATGTAATTGGCTATCATTTGTTGTGCACATGTGCACAAAAAAGGCAGTTTGATCAGTATAGTGTTAAGGCCCATGACCATAATATTGAAATGGCATCCTGGCCTTCAAAAATGAAATTTTTGTGTGAAAATTTCGTCAGTTATATGTAATCGGTAAATGTCATGTAGGAAAAAATTATACTCGTTTAAGAAACTGAATTAATAGGCGTGTAATCCATACGTTGTGCGATCGTTAGTCTGAGAGTATATAATAAGTAAATATTATGAAGGTGTTACATACTGTGAACTAATCGTTTATCTAATAGCATCAGTCAGTTACTGCCCGTGGTACAAATATGATCAAATAGGCATGATCTCATATGTAATTGGCTATCATTTGTTGTGCACATGTGCACAAAAAAGGCAGTTTGATCAGTATAGTGTTAAGGCCCATGACCATAATATTGAAATGGCATCCTGGCCTTCAAAAATTAAATTTTTGTGTGAAAATTTCGTCAGTTATATGTAATCGGTAAATGTCATGTAGTAAAAAATTATACTCGTTTAAGAAACTGAATTAATAGGCGTGTAATCCATACGTTGTGTGATCGTTAGTCTGAGAGTATATAATAAGTAAATTTTATGAAGGTGTTACATACTGTGAACTAATCGTTTATCTAATAGCATCAGTCAGTTACTGCCCGTGGTACAAATATGATCAAAATGGCATGATCTCATATGTAATTGGCTATCATTTGTTGTGCACATGTGCACAAAAAAGGCAGTTTGATCAGTATAGTGTTAAGGCCCATGACCATAATATTGAAATGGCATCCTGGCCTTCAAAAATGAAATTTTTGTGTGAAAATTTTGTCAGAAATATGTATCCGGTAAATGTCATGTAGGAAATATTATACTCATTTAAGAAACTGAATTAATAGGCGTGTAATCCATACGTTGTGCGATCGTTAGTCTGAGAGTATATAATAAGTAAATATTATGAAGGTGTTATATACTGTGAACTAATCATTTATCTAATAGCATCAGTAAGTTACTGCCCGTGGTGCAAATATGATCAAAATGGCATGATCTCATATGTAATTGGCTATCATTTGTTGTGCACATATGCACAAAAAAGGCAGTTTGATCAGTATAGTGTTAAGGCCCATGACCATAGTATTGAAATGGCATCCTGGCCTTCAAAAATGAAATTTTTGTGTGAAAATTTCGTCAGTAATATGTAATCGGTAAATGTCATGTAGGAAAAAATTATACTCGTTTAAGAAACTGAATTAATAGGCGTGTAATCCATACGTTGTGCGAACGTTAGTCTGAGAGTAAATAATAAATAAATATTATGAAGGTGTTATATACTGTGAACTAATCATTTATCTAATAGCATCAGTCAGTTACTGCCCGTGGTGCAAATATGATCAAAATGGCATGATCTCATATGTAATTGGCTATCATTTGTTGTGCACATGTGCACAAAAAAGGCAGTTTGATCAGTATAGTGTTAAGGCCCATGACCATAATATTGAAATGGCATCCTGGCCTTCAAAAATGAAATTTTTGTGTGAAAATTTCGTCAGTTATATGTAATCGGTAAATGTCATGTAGGAAAAAATTATACTCGTTTAAGAAACTGAATTAATAGGAGTGTAATCCATACGTTGTGCGATCGTTAGTCTGAGAGTATATAATAAGTAAATATTATGAAGGTGTTACATACTGTGAACTAAACATTTATCTAATTGCATCAGTCAGTTACAGCCCGTGGTGCAAATATGATCAAAATGGCATGATCTCATATGTAATTGGCTATCATTTGTTGTGCACATGTGCACAAAAAAGGCAGTTTGATCAGTGTAGTGTTAAGGCCCATGACCATAATATTGAAATGGCATCCTGGCCTTCAAAAATGAAATTTTTCTGTGAAATTTTCGTCAGTTATATGTAATCGGTAAATGTCATGTAGGAAAAAATTATACTCGTTTAAGAAACTGAATTAATAGGCGTGTAATCCATACGTTGTGCGATCGTTAGTCTGAGAGTATATAATAAGTAAATATTATGAAGGTGTTACATACTGTGAACTAATCGTTTATCTAATAGCATCAGTCAGTTACTGCCCGTGGTACAAATATGATCAAAATGGCATGATCTCATATGTAATTGGCTATCATTTGTTGTGCACATATGCACAGAAAAGGCAGTTTGATCAGTGTAGTGTTAAGGCCCATGACCATAATATTGAAATGGCATCCTGGCCTTCAAAAATGAAATTTTTGTGTGAAATTTTCGTCAGTTATATGTAATCGGTAAATGTCATGTAGGAAAAAATTATACTCGTTTAAGAAACTGAATTAATAGGCGTGTAATCCATACGTTGTGCGATCGTTAGTCTGAGAGTATATAATAAGTAAATATTATGAAGGTGTTACATACTGTGAACTAATCGTTTATCTAATAGCATCAGTCAGTTACTGCCCGTGATACAAATATGATCAGAATGGCATGATCTCATATGTAATTGGCTATCATTTGTTGTGCACATGTGCACAAAAAAGGCAGTTTGATCAGTATAGTGTTAAGGCCCATGAACATAATATTGAAATGGCATCCTGGCCTTCAAAAATGAAATTTTTGTGTGAAAATCTCGTCAGTAATATGTAATCGGTAAATGTCATGTAGGAAAAAATTATACTCGTTTAAGAAACTGAATTAATAGGAGTGTAATCCATACGTTGTGCGATCGTTAGTCTGAGAGTATATAATAAGTAAATATTATGAAGGTGTTACATACTGTGAACTAAACATTTATCTAATAAGCATCAGTCAGTTACTGCCCGTGGTACAAATATGATCAAAATGGCATGATCTCATATGTAATTGGCTATCATTTGTTGTGCACATGTGCACAAAAAAGGCAGTTTGATCAGTATAGTGTTAAGGCCCATGACCATAATATTGAAATGGCATCCTGGCCTTCAAAAATGAAATTTTTGTGTGAAATTTTCGTCAGTTATATGTAATCGGTAAATGTCATGTAGGAAAAAATTATACTCGTTTAAGAAACTGAATTAATAGGCGTGTAATCCATACGTTGTGCGATCGTTAGTCTGAGAGTATATAATAAGTAAATATTATGAAGGTGTTACATACTGTGAACTAATCGTTTATCTAATAGCATCAGTCAGTTACTGCCCGTGATACAAATATGATCAGAATGGCATGATCTCATATGTAATTGGCTATCATTTGTTGTGCACATGTGCACAAAAAAGGCAGTTTGATCAGTATAGTGTTAAGGCCCATGAACATAATATTGAAATGGCATCCTGGCCTTCAAAAATGAAATTTTTGTGTGAAAATCTCGTCAGTAATATGTAATCGGTAAATGTCATGTAGGAAAAAATTATACTCGTTTAAGAAACTGAATTAATAGGAGTGTAATCCATACGTTGTGCGATCGTTAGTCTGAGAGTATATAATAAGTAAATATTATGAAGGTGTTACATACTGTGAACTAAACATTTATCTAATAAGCATCAGTCAGTTACTGCCCGTGGTACAAATATGATCAAAATGGCATGATCTCATATGTAATTGGCTATCATTTGTTGTGCACATGTGCACAAAAAAGGCAGTTTGATCAGTATAGTGTTAAGGCCCATGACCATAATATTGAAATGGCATCCTGGCCTTCAAAAATGAAATTTTAGTGTGAAAATTTCGTCAGTTATATGTAATCGGTAAATGTCATGTAGGAAAAAATTATACTCGTTAAAGAAACTGAATTAATAGGCGTGTAATCCATACGTTGTGTGATCGTTAGTCTGAGAGTATATAATAAGTAAATATTATGAAGGTGTTACATACTGTGAACTAATCGTTTATCTAATAGCATCAGTCAGTTACTGCCCGTGGTACAAATATGATCAAAATGGCATGATCTCATATGTAATTGGCTATCATTTGTTGTGCACATATGCACAGAAAAGGCAGTGTGATCAGTATAGTGTTAAGGCCCATGACCATAATATTGAAATGGCATCCTGGCCTTCAAAAATGAAATTTTTGTGTGAAATTTTCGTCAGTTATATGTAATCGGTAAATGTCATGTAGGAAAAAATTATACTCGTTTAAGAAACTGAATAAATAGGAGTGTAATCCATACGTTGTGCGATCGTTAGTCTGAGAGTATATAATAAGTAAATATTATGAAGGTGTTACATACTGTGAACTAAACATTTATCTAATAGCATCAGTCAGTTACTGCCCGTGGTGCAAATATGATCAAAATGGCATGATCTCATATGTAATTGGCTATCATTTGTTGTGCACATGTGCACAAAAAAGGCAGTTTGATCAGTATAGTGTTAAGGCCCATGACCATAATATTGAAATGGCATCCTGGCCTTCAAAAATGAAATTTTTGTGTGAAAATTTCGTCAGTTATATGTAATCGGTAAATGTCATGTAGGAAAAAATTATACTCGTTTAAGAAACTGAATTAATAGGCGTGTAATCCATACGTTGTGCGATCGTTAGTCTGAGAGTATATAATAAGTAAATATTATGAAGGTGTTACATACTGTGAACTAATCGTTTATCTAATAGCATCAGTCAGTTACTGCCCGTGGTACAAATATGATCAAATAGGCATGATCTCATATGTAATTGGCTATCATTTGTTGTGCACATGTGCACAAAAAAGGCAGTTTGATCAGTATAGTGTTAAGGCCCATGACCATAATATTGAAATGGCATCCTGGCCTTCAAAAATTAAATTTTTGTGTGAAAATTTCGTCAGTTATATGTAATCGGTAAATGTCATGTAGTAAAAAATTATACTCGTTTAAGAAACTGAATTAATAGGCGTGTAATCCATACGTTGTGTGATCGTTAGTCTGAGAGTATATAATAAGTAAATTTTATGAAGGTGTTACATACTGTGAACTAATCGTTTATCTAATAGCATCAGTCAGTTACTGCCCGTGGTACAAATATGATCAAAATGGCATGATCTCATATGTAATTGGCTATCATTTGTTGTGCACATGTGCACAAAAAAGGCAGTTTGATCAGTATAGTGTTAAGGCCCATGACCATAATATTGAAATGGCATCCTGGCCTTCAAAAATGAAATTTTTGTGTGAAAATTTTGTCAGAAATATGTATCCGGTAAATGTCATGTAGGAAATATTATACTCATTTAAGAAACTGAATTAATAGGCGTGTAATCCATACGTTGTGCGATCGTTAGTCTGAGAGTATATAATAAGTAAATATTATGAAGGTGTTATATACTGTGAACTAATCATTTATCTAATAGCATCAGTAAGTTACTGCCCGTGGTGCAAATATGATCAAAATGGCATGATCTCATATGTAATTGGCTATCATTTGTTGTGCACATATGCACAAAAAAGGCAGTTTGATCAGTATAGTGTTAAGGCCCATGACCATAGTATTGAAATGGCATCCTGGCCTTCAAAAATGAAATTTTTGTGTGAAAATTTCGTCAGTAATATGTAATCGGTAAATGTCATGTAGGAAAAAATTATACTCGTTTAAGAAACTGAATTAATAGGCGTGTAATCCATACGTTGTGCGAACGTTAGTCTGAGAGTAAATAATAAATAAATATTATGAAGGTGTTATATACTGTGAACTAATCATTTATCTAATAGCATCAGTCAGTTACTGCCCGTGGTGCAAATATGATCAAAATGGCATGATCTCATATGTAATTGGCTATCATTTGTTGTGCACATGTGCACAAAAAAGGCAGTTTGATCAGTATAGTGTTAAGGCCCATGACCATAATATTGAAATGGCATCCTGGCCTTCAAAAATGAAATTTTTGTGTGAAAATTTCGTCAGTTATATGTAATCGGTAAATGTCATGTAGGAAAAAATTATACTCGTTTAAGAAACTGAATTAATAGGAGTGTAATCCATACGTTGTGCGATCGTTAGTCTGAGAGTATATAATAAGTAAATATTATGAAGGTGTTACATACTGTGAACTAAACATTTATCTAATTGCATCAGTCAGTTACAGCCCGTGGTGCAAATATGATCAAAATGGCATGATCTCATATGTAATTGGCTATCATTTGTTGTGCACATGTGCACAAAAAAGGCAGTTTGATCAGTGTAGTGTTAAGTCCCATGACCATAATATTGAAATGGCATCCTGGCCTTCAAAAATGAAATTTTTCTGTGAAATTTTCGTCAGTTATATGTAATCGGTAAATGTCATGTAGGAAAAAATTATACTCGTTTAAGAAACTGAATTAATAGGCGTGTAATCCATACGTTGTGCGATCGTTAGTCTGAGAGTATATAATAAGTAAATTTTATGAAGGTGTTACATACTGTGAACTAATCGTTTATCTAATAGCATCAGTCAGTTACTGCCCGTGGTACAAATATGATCAAAATGGCATGATCTCATATGTAATTGGCTATCATTTGTTGTGCACATATGCACAGAAAAGGCAGTTTGATCAGTGTAGTGTTAAGGCCCATGACCATAATATTGAAATGGCATCCTGGCCTTCAAAAATGAAATTTTTGTGTGAAATTTTCGTCAGTTATATGTAATCGGTAAATGTCATGTAGGAAAAAATTATACTCGTTTAAGAAACTGAATTAATAGGCGTGTAATCCATACGTTGTGCGATCGTTAGTCTGAGAGTATATAATAAGTAAATATTATGAAGGTGTTACATACTGTGAACTAATCGTTTATCTAATAGCATCAGTCAGTTACTGCCCGTGATACAAATATGATCAGAATGGCATGATCTCATATGTAATTGGCTATCATTTGTTGTGCACATGTGCACAAAAAAGGCAGTTTGATCAGTATAGTGTTAAGGCCCATGAACATAATATTGAAATGGCATCCTGGCCTTCAAAAATGAAATTTTTGTGTGAAAATCTCGTCAGTAATATGTAATCGGTAAATGTCATGTAGGAAAAAATTATACTCGTTTAAGAAACTGAATTAATAGGAGTGTAATCCATACGTTGTGCGATCGTTAGTCTGAGAGTATATAATAAGTAAATATTATGAAGGTGTTACATACTGTGAACTAAACATTTATCTAATAAGCATCAGTCAGTTACTGCCCGTGGTGCAAATATGATCAAAATGGCATGATCTCATATGTAATTGGCTATCATTTGTTGTGCACATGTGCACAAAAAAGGCAGTTTGATCAGTATAGTGTTAAGGCCCATGACCATAATATTGAAATGGCATCCTGGCCTTCAAAAATGAAATTTTTGTGTGAAAATTTCGTCAGTAATATGTAATCGGTAAATGTCATGTAGGAAAAAATTATACTCGTTTAAGAAACTGAATTAATAGGCGTGTAATCCATACGTTGTGCGAACGTTAGTCTGAGAGTATATAATAAGTAAATATTATGAAGGTGTTATATACTGTGAACTAATCATTTATCTAATAGCATCAGTCAGTTACTGCCCGTGGTGCAAATATGATCATAATGGCATTATCTCATATGTAATTGGCTATCATTTGTTGTGCACATGTGCACAAAAAAGGCAGTTTGATCAGTATAGTGTTAAGGCCCATGACCATAATATTGAAATGGCATCCTGGCCTTCAAAAATGAAATTTTTGTGTGAAATTTTCGTCAGTTATATGTAATCGGTAAATGTCATGTAGGAAAAAATTATACTCGTTTAAGAAACTGAATTAATAGGCGTGTAATCCATACGTTGTGCGATCGTTAGTCTGAGAGTATATAATAAGTAAATATTATGAAGGTGTTACATACTGTGAACTAATCGTTTATCTAATAGCATCAGTCAGTTACTGCCCGTGGTACAAATATGATCAAAATGGCATGATCTCATATG